>PVKA01005510.1:0-84056 GCA_004027165.1 Ctenomys sociabilis
CCAGCTTTGCTTTGGTTTATTTTCAGTTGCTGAGCAAGATTTGCAGTGGAGACCTCTGTCAAAATTGTCAGGTACTTTATGAAATGATTTGAGAAAAGAGGATAACTATTTGGATAGAAAATATCCTTACTTTACTTTACAAAGAAGGTAATGTTCCCCCATTTGAAAAAAAAAAGGCTAAAAAGCAAAAGGAAGATAAAAGCTCTCTCTCTCTCTCTCTCTCTCTCTCTCTCTCTCTCTCTGTCAAAGGCTGTTGCCAATACTTCTAACATTTTAGACTATTTTCTTTGAATATCTTCTGTTTTATTTTTCAGTGTGAGAAGACCATATACTAAAAACAAGATAGCATGTCCTAATTATTTTTAAAACTCTGTCTTTGGTTTTAAAAATGTGTATTTCAACAGAAGAACTCAGAAAATATAGGAAAACAGTCTGCTGTGTCTTGAGCAGCTTTCCTCACCAGGCCCTTCTGCCATTTTTCTTTGCCCCACAGCCAGCAACCATGGACTGAGGTGTGAACCAAAACAAACCTGTCCTCCTCTACTTCATAAATGCCGGGCATTTTGCCCCCAGTGATGAGAGACTTGACTAAGACAATTGTCAGAGCTTTTGTGTTTTCATGAAGTTGAGTTCGTCTTCTGATACTCTGATAGTTCATTCAGTAGTTTTAAAGTTGTTACCACATTCCTATTTAGAAGTTCTATTTTAGGATTTCCTATGCTGTGGTCCTGAGGACACCTGAGTCAGAATCACTGTGAGCTGGATGAAATACTGATACTCAGGCTCTACTTCAGGCCTGTTGAATCAGGTTCTGCAGGGAGTGCTCAAGGATTGGCAGTTTTTTCAACTTCTGATTCTTAGTAAAACTTGAAAATACAATGTAGGTGGAAGATAGGATGAAAAAGAGCTTAGATTCAAACACACATCCACTTAATTAGTATTTCACAATGAAAACAGTAGAATCATTGAGGTCATTCAGAAGTAAAAAATATGAAATTTATTTCACTGTGATGCTACAGATATTTTACACAGGGAACCTAAAATTTTGCAAGACTATGAGTATAACTGTAGCAGCGTTAAAGATCTTACTTCACTAATTTATGTCACTAAGCTGGGTGACAATGTGTAGCCTTCTCTAAACCTTCCTAACCAGCTCTTGGAACTGTTAATTTTCCTCTATAGTCCCTGGACGTTACTTGACTGGTTTTACTCAGGTTCCTCTCACTGTTCTGGCTTATATCTAGATGTATAGGACAAGGGTTATGTGCTCATAGGTGGGGCTTCCTAGGGCTTGTTGGGCTGTGGTGTGTGATCCTGTGTTTAAAGGTTCATGATACCAAGTTAGTCCACTGATTGAAATTAGCACAATTCTGGGAGAGGTTGAATGGACTTACTGAAGACAGAGGCCAACCTTGGGTGTAAGTGATGTCACCAGAGAGACTTGTTGCCTGGCTGGGAGGAAAGGGAAAGGTAGGCTTGCTGTGTCCTGCCTGCTTTGCCCTAGGCTGCTTCTTCCCTGCGCTTTCCCTCTGCTGGGCTGCCCTGCCCAGAGCCACTTGATTATAGACTGAAATCTGTACACTTTTTGTCCTTTAACTGGCTGCTGGATCTGAACAGTAAATTTGGTCTGAACAGTGCGAAGAGTGCCTAGGTCACCATCTCTTTCTAGTTCCACTGGTACATCCCACTGGGACCCTCGGTACTACATGAAAAAATTAAATCGTTCTTATATTACAACCTAATTATTAAAGAGCACACATTTTTTGTATTAAATTCAGGGTATTAAAATAAAACATCATACTTTCAAAAACCAAATTGCATATTAAGAGAAGCATTCAGGTGGGAGTATAATCTGGCACTTTATTTCCCTTTGATTTTTTAAAATAAAAATCACTGAGTTTGCCTATTCTTTTATATGTACCTATGGTGTTCTGTGTCAAAAATATGGTATTCATGAATTTTTGCTAATGAATTCTTATTGGGAGGTTTCCTTTGTGCAGTCCCAAGTGGTGGAAATACCTTTACAATAGGAATGGGAAGGCAGATTGGACTTGGAAATGACATCAAGGAAATCATTACACAAGTGACCTTTAATAACATGTAGCCAGAGGAGAGATGCAAGATGTGATGTATGATAGAAACTTTGTCTTGAAACTGTGGATTCGGTACATTGTGGAAATTTCCCCCAGTGGAAGGAATAAAGGAAAATTTGAGTTAATATCCTGGGTAGAAGAAAAACTGTTTCAGGCATAGAAACCAGAATATGCAAAGCTTCTGAGGTAGGAAAGAGCCTACAGCATTTGGACAAATGAAACCTAAAGTGGTTGAAGCCATGCACAGGGTGCCTGCTGTGCAGACCATGCCACCTTTGTGGAAGATCTGGGAAGTGATGAATACGAAGCCTATAGAGGATAGGAGGCAGGGCGTTGCTGGGATCAGATGTGTCCTCTGAGATCACGCTGCTCCTTCTCTAGAGAGTGAATAAAGAGTGGTAGAGGCCCTGAGATGACAAGGAGACAACTTGTACTAATCAGGCTGGTACAGACAATGGGATGTGGGCCCTCTGCTCCCCATGACACATGTTCAGGAAAGGAGTTGGCTCATGCGATGATCGATGGAGGCTGACAATATTCAAAATCGTCAGTCCGCAAGCTGGATACCCAGGAGAGTTCTTGGTGTAAGCTCCAGTCTGAATCTGAAGGCCTGATAAGCATCAGAGCTGATGATACAGATTTCCAGTCCAAACACCTGAGGAGACCAATGTCCTTGCTGAGGTGCTCAGGTTGACATTTTATCTTACTCAGAGAGGCAGCCTTTCTGTTCCAGTTAGGTCTTCAACTCATGGCAGGAGACCCACTGAATTGTAGAAGGCAATCTGCTTTACTCCAGCTACCGAGTTAAATGTCAATCTCATCGAGAAAGCACTGCCACAGACACATCTAGAAGAGTATTTGGTACTCTTCTAGAGTAATTGTCTGGGTACAGGGAAATTGGCACTTTCAGTTGGTCATTACATCAGCACTTACCTAAGGGAGAGGAGAATAACAGCCATAAGCCCACAGGTGCAGTGGTACCTTCCACAAATACAGAGGCAGAATGGACAGACTTGTGTGTTGAAGAGGAGGAATCAGATACTGTGTCCACATGTAGGACTAGTACCCGGGCAAGTGGCCTTTTGTTGGCAGAGGGCATGTTGGGAGGTTAACAAGCTCCAGGGAAAAGTTTCCAAGTTTCTCTGAATTCAGGATGTCAGCAGGTTACAGCAAGGCAGAACAGTATGAAGGAGAGGGGGTGAAGTAAGGAGTGTGGTCCAGCCTCCTGTTACATAGGGCCCTTGTTGAGGGCTGAATCTGAGCCAACTAATTTTCTAGATGGAAAAACACCAATTCCAGCTCTACACCTGCTTTCCTGCACAGTTGATTTTATGGTGCTTCGAATCACCAAATGGACTTTGGAAGAGAGGAACCATCCACACTGGAGGAACCAGTGCCATGAAGGCGAGGAAAGACCAAGGCAGACTCAGGCAGAACCACAGCAGCTGCTCGCAGATTAGCATGGCTCAGGCCTCGTGTATGAGGCCTCAAGAATGATGCTAGGGAAGGAAGAAAGTCTTTCCTTGTTTCATCCACTTGGTTAGGCTCCATTAGTTTGCAATTCCAAAGGACTTACATTAAGTTCAAATCTCTCCTGTACTAGATTTTTTTCCCTCACACAATTTTTTTCCTGTTGTTGCTTAGCCTGTTTTAAAAGGAAGTTCAGAAATCTATATCTAAAGGTGCTACACAGACATTATTTTAGAGCAGTGGTAAGATTTCTTGTTTTCTGTTTTCTTGGAAAAAAAATACGTACTTGAGCCACGTAACTCTATCATCAATAGTTATTTAGGGCATTTCTCTGTCAATCTAATCAGAAATGTATAAAAACTAACTGTATATTTGAAATAATTTCCACAATTTTTGAAGGCAAATAATTGGAAATGACAAGAACTCAAGTTTTCTGTTTTTGTAAATTTGTATTTTAATGATGCACTCTTCAGCATACATGGGATAATTTGTTTTACTTCATTGAATAATTAGTATTCAGAATTAAAACACTAATAGTAACATAGTGTACTACTGCATTTTCTTCAAACAAGGGAATTTGATATTATATTATTTAAATGAAGGTCTTGATATTTACATATGAAACTATATCCTCATCTCAAAGTTTAAAAATTGTTCAGAAACTTTTTTCTTCCTGAAAATCAAGAGCACTCAATATAGTCTCCAGTCTACTTCACAATTAGTCACTCATTCAGTCTGTTGGGAGACTGCAAAAGCTCACAGAAGGCAGAAATGAGCTGAAGCATAAAGTTTCTTTATGAAAACACAGTAGATGGTTATACTCTACTCACTTACATGTTTTATAGGATCTTTGCTGATGAATACTTGAAAGCATATTACTGTGATGGTAGGAAACATAAGAAGTATTTTGACCAAATTGCAAGTTAGTCTTTTTAGTATAAACAGGAAGCCATCTTATTAATTGTGCTGACAAAAATCTTCCTCCTCCTTTCTTCTCTCTCTCTCTCTCTCTCTCTCGCTGCAATTCCAATGGACTTATTCTCATTCCTTCTCCTTTCCTCATTCTCCTCATCCCTCCTTTTCCATTAATAAAGCACTGGGCTTAAATTAGTTTGTCAAAACTATCTTATCTTAGTCCTTTCTTGCTGCTAATGTAAAATAACATATATTCAGTAATTTACAAATGTTAGAAATTTCCCATAGTTCTAAAAGACTAGAAGCCCATTTTCAAAGTGCCAGAAGATGGGGAGGACACCAGATAGCACCTTGTTACTGCATCTTCCAGAGAGAACAAATGCTGTGTTCTCAGATGGCAGAACAGACACCAGCACAAAAGAAATGAAGGCCGTGTACTCACGTGGCAGAGGAGCTGCGAGGGCCAGGCATCTGTTGGAAGCCTCCTTTGTAAGGGCATGAATCCAATTGATTGGGGGAGACTTGATCATTTGCCAAGAGGAAGAGACCGAATCTCCTCCTCACCAGCACCACCTTGTAAGACACATTGAGGTTCACTCTTCAAAACATTGACTGGTTGAGTAGAAGCATGTGCACTCAGGCTGCTACACATAGATAGTACCTGTCTGTAGTATGAGGTTCACCCTTGGAGGTCTTCCTTCCAGAGGGGAAAGCACAGATATGCACATACACAGTGAAAGAGGGGTAACCAAGAGTTTGCATGATCTGAATTCACACTAAGTAGGGAAGCAGCTGACTCCTGCTCCCTAAATTGGAAAACAGTTTATGCTGTGATCCTAACAGGGCTGGGAGCAGGGAAACTGGCCAGATGGAAGAGACTCTGAAATCATCTTAATGACTGTAGATCAAACGATTTGCTGAAGAAATTCCCAATTTGGTACTAAATATGAGGATTTCTTTTTATGATCAAGAAATTTTATGAGTAAAATTAGAAGCCATTAAGAAGAACATTTAGACCCAAATGACTTCGCTTAACCGAAGGCCAGAATGGCTCTGTAGGTCACAGTTGCTGTGGTGAATTGCACTCAGAGGTGAACTAGGAGCCAGAACAGACTGAGGCCCAGTTGTTTCCTGGACCAAGGTAGCACCTCTCAGCACACAAGCTGCCATCCTGTGAGCCTCTTGACACTTGAGCTATTTGGAAGGGTCGCTGCCAGTAGGGAGAATTTGAGCTTGGCAGTGATCCACGCTATAGTATTATGGATTCAAAGTAAAGAGTATTTTATGACTAAATAAGCTTGGGAAATGCTGAGGGAATGACAAAGTCAAATAGACTTTATTCTGTGAGACCTCACCGAGATTTAAACACACTCACATAAGTTGTGACTTTACAAAAGTATTATCCACATTTAGTCATCCAGTGGGGAATTTTTCCTAGAGCATCATTTCAGAGTTTAGGAAGCACAATTGAGGAACATTTTACAAGTATCTAATGAATTACTGAGTAATTCATTAACCGTATGATTTATGTATAGATATAGAGCATGGGTGACTTCAAGAGTATGCTGGGGATTACCTGCAATTATGCTTGACAATAAATGTAAACTGGAAATGTCTTGGGCAAACCAAGATGTATGATTCTTCTTTTTTTCACAGCAAAAATGGTATTTTATTTATAGTTTTGCAAAGTTAGTAACATGGGACACAAGTTTTCCTAGTGACTAATAGCTGACCTTAACTAGACAGGGTGCTCATCTCAGGAGTGAGGTAGGGCTGGCAAGATAGCTCAGCGGTCTAAAGCGCCTCTCAGGGACCGCGGTTTGAGCCCCAGCACCACATGCCATGCCAGCCCCTCCCCGCAGGGTGGGCTGAGCTCACCCCCCAACCCCCGCAAAAAAAAACAACAAAAAAAGAATCTGTGCTTTTCTCAGGAGTGAGGTAGCTTGTTTGCTTTAGGCACTGAGGCCTAGTCCCACCTACACACATTTGATCAGTTTCCTCGCTTCCATGGCTCCCAACATATCCACCTTTTCATTTTGTTTTGTCAGAGCTGGGTGTTCCACTGCTGTTAGAGAAGCTATATTTGGAGTCTTTAAAGGACCTTTTCCTATTTGACACCAGTCCAAAGATTGTAGGTACTTGAATTCAGAAAAATAACCCAATATAGACCAATAGTCCATAATAATAATGAATTATCAGCATTTTTGGCAATTGTCAGAACATGGTTCCTGGGTAAATCCAGAGGGGATTTGCTGACCTTGTCAGACAGCAACAGTTACATTTATGGTTATATAGGTCTTGCTTTAACTTGGTCTTAACCACGCAGCAGAAAAGTATAACCACAAGGTGTAAAAAATAAAGCTATATTAATATGCTGAGCTACAAAAGGCTCAAGTCAACAACTGCTGTATGATACTTTTAATTACAGTGAATATGGGATGATTCCAGTACAATGATTATTATCTGAACTTAAATCCAAAAGCAATGGGGCGCAAATAGGTTGGGTCAATGGAAATCTCTGATATGAAGATCCTAGGATGAGTTTAGATACAAGAGATTTATGGGATGAAACATCTGAGAAAAATAAAAAGGGGAGTGTTGTAAGAGGCAGTTGGCTTGATACTTGTAGAAGAAGAAAAGGAAGGAAAGCAGAAGGAAGTGAGGAAAGGAGGAAAGAAGGGAGGGAGAGAAGAAGAAAGAAAGGAGGGAAGGAGAGAAGAAGGGAGGGAAGGAGGGAGGGAGGGAGGGAAGGAGGGAGGGAGGGAAGCATCTTGCTTGTTTAGTCTCTCCCATCCTCTTATGGACAAAACTATTTCAGCTGCATTTCTAAAGCTAGATTTTGGAAATTTCAGGGGAGAACTTCAAATGTGTTCTTCTCTTCCTGGGGCCTCTGGGAAGATCTAGAGTTGACCTTAGATATAAAAGACAGGAACTGCTGTGCTGAATAGGTGAGAACAATACCCAAGGGGGTGCCTGAGACTGAAAGGGAAAGAGAAATAGATTTACTAACAATAGGGATCTGAATCTTTCAGTGTCTGTAAATGTGTTCTTAGAATAGTGCTTTAAAATGCATTAAAATACCCAGAATTACAAAAATATTAAAATATCATTAAAAGCTATTTAAAACTGTTTTTGACTTAGCAAAAATTTCTTTATTATCATCTTAATATAATAAAATTTAGCACTAAGTCTGGTAACAAATGGAATTTCAAAGTACCACATAGGGTTGCACACATGGTAAAGGATCTTGAGAGGCCTGAAAACTGTTGTGATGGGAAAATAGATGTGATTTTAATTAGCTACGAGGTCTCAGGCATTGCTAATGTTATTACAGTTTGTCACCAACATTCATGACTAAAGAAAGTACTAGACTTCAGTTAGACAGTAAAAATTAAGATGCACTGTATTTCTCAAGAAAATTTTAGGAAAGCCATGTGAAGAAACATTGCTGTAAAAGTTTTCAGACAATTTTCATTGAGCATGAGATTGAGGACCACCTTTTAAAGTGTTTATCTTTGTAAGGGTAACTTGGGTAGCCTGTCTACTGGGACATGTAGGCTCCTGACCCTGTGTGCAATGGATGCTTCAGTATCTTTTCTTGTTGACAAGCCCTGCTGTATAATCTTCCAGATATTGGGCTGGAAGTGGTAGAGAAGGAGGGACAATATTATGTCAGATTCCAGAAACTTGCAGGAGAGACTTCAGTCTCTTCCCTTTGAGTCTAAGGGAGCTGTGGTGAAGACTACAGGCTCTGGAGCCAGGGCTTTTAAGTTCAGATCTTCTATCTGTCACTACTTGCACTACCTTACACCTCTGTGTCAGGTTTTTTCATCAGAAAAAACCTGACACAGATTAAGATTTACTGCAGAGGTTCCTATGAGGAATGAATAAACACGGTGTTTAGGACACATTCTGAAGTATTAGTGATCTTGTTGTTTCTGTTGTGAATAGTCAATGTAGGAACGGTCCTTGCCTGATGTCTGGATGACTTAAAAAGCCACCAAGGAAGTCCATGGAATGACTCTGCTTGGGAAGGAGATGTATGACTCATAACCGTGGACCAACATAGGACAGGGCTTGTAGCCCCAGGGTGACCTTGGATGAAGCTAGAAATTGCTCCTCCTCTGTTAGCCTGACTGCACTTAGGCTTGCAAGACTGAACAGATGAGTTCAAACCAAAGAACTAGAGTGCTAAGACCCTGTCAGGGAATGCCATCAAGAGAGATGTTTAAAGAACTCTGTGGTACAAGGAGTGGCAAAATCCTCCACAGTGGTACATGGCACATGACCTTTAAAAACTCTGCAAGTAACACAAACAATGACAATGAAAGAAAAACTTTCAGGTTAATTATTTTTTTCCTCTATCCAATATTTGGGCCCAGTTTAGTCATTTTAGTATTTTAAATTAAGTTTATTGTTGCAGTTTGGATATACATGATGATCATATTCCTACTGGGGAATCTGTGCCTGTATACAGTATCTCTTGATTCCTCCTTTTTTCATAATCCACACCCCTCCCTTCAACTCTTGTTGTATTTGCTATTCACAAAGCTTTGCCACCATTCTATTCTTCTTTTATTATTTTTCCTTCCCTTCATTCTGCTTTCTCTGCCCCTCCCTATATTTCATTTCTTTTGAACAATTTCCTGCTACTTCATGATGTCTGTTACGTAGTTTGGTCTTTCATTTACACTTTTGGTATTACACACCGAAGAAACAATACAATAGTTACACACATGTGTTCAATTTATTTTACTTAAGAGCATAGTCTCTACGAGCATCCATTTACCTAGAAATGTCTCAAGTTTATCTTTCTTTATTGCTGAGTAGTACTCCATTATATAAAAATATCACATTTTTATCCATTCTTTGGTTGATGGGCATTTGAGATTTTTCCAAGATTTAGCTATTACAAACTATGCTACTATAAATATGAGTATATATGCAGTGCTGCATTATGATGCTTTTAATCCTCACGAGAAGAAATCCAGAGGAGAATAGTTGAGTCAAATGGGACCTCCAGTTTTTGTTTGTGAGTCCAAAAGCAATGGGACGCAAATAGGTTAGGTCAACGGAGGTCTCTGAAATGAAGATCCCAGGGTGAACTTAGATCAAGAGATTTATGGGTTGAAACGTCTGTGAAAGATAAAAAGGGGAGTGTTGCAAGAGGCAGTTGGTTTGATACTTGTTAAAGCAGAAAATTAAGGAACGCAGAAGGCAGTGAGGAAAGAAGAGGGAAGGCAGGGCCTGGCGTCCACAGATGTGGCCCCAGTTTGCACTCCCAGGAACAGTAGATTCCTTTTTCCCTACAGCCACATCAGTGTCTGTTATATGTTGATTTCTTGATAACAGCCATTCTTTCTGGAATGAAAGGGAATCTCAGTGTTGTTTTATTTGTATCGCTTGAATGACCAGCTATGTTGAATATTTTAACATATTTATTTTTAATATATTTATTTCTTCTTTTGTGAGGTTTGTATTCATCTGAGATGTGTATATTTGGACTGGGTTTCTTACATTTGGGGGGGTTGATTTTTTTTTAAGTTTTTTATATGTTATAGATATAAATCTTTTGTCTGAGAGAAAACTAGATAAAATTTGTTCCCACCCTTTTTACCGGGTTGTCTTTTTACCGCATTGGTAATTTCTTTGGTATGAAAAAGCTTTTTAATAGGAGGAGATCTCAGCTGTTGATTCTTTGTAGTATTTCCAGTGCTATTGGGGTTTTGTTCACGGTTTGTCTATACCAACGTCTTCAAGAGTTCTATATATTCTTTCTCCTGTCAGGTTTAGCATTTCTGTTTTAATATTTAAAATCTTTGATCCATTTCAATTTTAGTTTAATTCATGGATATATACAGAGGCCTAATTTTATTCTCTGGCATGTGGAAGTTTCTCCAGCACCATCTAGTAAAGAGGCTCATTTTTCCAGTGAAGCTTTCTGCACTCTAAAGATAGAGTAGATAGATTTGTTTGGAGCTTTTTCTACGTCTTCTATTCTGTTTCACTGATCCTTGGCAGTAGTTTGTTGTTGTTGTTCCTGGCACCTGGCTGCTTTATCAAAGTAGCTTTGTAGTATAATTTTAATTCAGGGTTTATGATACTCCTGCCTTACTATTTTTGTTCAGAATTGTTTTTACTATTTTAGGTTTCATCATCTTCTTCCTTTTTTTCAAGTAACAAATATATTTGAATTGATTTCAGATAAAAACTAATGGAGAAAGGGAGAGATCAGTGACCATTTCTGGCCCTACTTTGTTAGAGCTGCACTCTAGAAAGCCCCGAGGAACTACCAGTAACTGACTATTTCCACATCATCCACAGTATTAGAAAAAACAAGGCATTGTATTGCCTAGGTGAAATGCGTGGCTGATGACCAAATCTAGTTGGTTACATTCCGCATTCGTTCTTTTTTTGTATTTTTTAATTTTTATTTTTAGGGAAGAGTCTACAAGGTGTTGAGAGTCTCACTACTAGATTAATATCCTACTGATACTCCTGTTTACGGCCTCCCAAGAGCTGGGATTACAGGCAGGCACTACCAAGCCCACTCTCAATTGCGGTCTCAGCGTGCCCCAGGGCTGGGGCCTGCAAGGCAGGCCCGAGGATCAAGCCCCTAGCCCCTAGCCCCTGAGCATGCTTGCAAGTACTTTAATTTGCTGAGCTATTCAGCCGGCTCTTCTGTATTTGTTCTTTAGCTCTTCTACTTTGTTGACCTAAGCTTTCACAGTACTTTCCTTGGCAGTCCCTTTCAGCTGGTTCCAGTCATCCTATTTGGCTTTGCTTTTGAGGACCAGCATCCCAGGCTGCTTTGTATTTATGTCACCTACAGTGGATTGTTTGTAGTGACTGTAAATGAATAATATCTCTTGGTCTGTTGGCTGGGTCTTGAGGAACTTAACCTCCCTGGCAGCTTTCTCAAACTCGGCCTGAGACATGCTGGCTGGGTTACAGGAGTTCCACAAAGTTCGCATAGGAGGTGAGGAGCAGAGTTCGCATAGGCCCTGTAGGCCTCTTCTGATTCCAAATAAGTTATGGAAATATTTTCTGTAGTTCTCTGAGGTATGCTAATGGTATCTTGATTGTGGTTGCATTAAATCTGCATAACAATTTTGGGAATATGGCTATTTTTACAGGTTGGTTCCTCCTATCCAAAAACAAGGGATCTCTTTCTGTTTTCTGATATCCTCTTTGATTTAATTTTTCAGAGTACTGTAATTTTTAATATGGGAATTTTTTACTTCCTTTGTTAGATTGATTACTTCTTCTTCGTCTTGGTCTTCATTTCCTTTTTTTGGTGCTCTTATAAAAGGCACATTTTCCCTAATTTCTCTTTTCATGAGTTTGTTATTTGTATATAGGAGTGTTATTAATTATTGTGTGTTGTCTTTGTGTCCAGCAACATGACTGGATCTAGTAATTAAATGTGGAAGTCCTTTGGTGGTGTTTTGGGGTCTTCTACATAAAGTCTGCAAGTACTGATGGTTTAACTTCTTCCTTTCCTATGTTTATCCCTTTTATTTGTTTTTATTGCCTAATTGCTTGCAATGTTTCCAGAACTATATTAAATAGGAATAGTGATACTGACTATCCTTGTTTTGTTTTTGACCTTAGAGTGCAAGTTTTCAGATCTTGTTCATTTAAAACAGTGTTGGCTCTTGGTTTGTCATAGATGGCTTTTAACAGATAGAGATAAAGACTATGTATTCCAATATTCTGTAGGGTTTTTTATTGAATGGTGTTGGACTTTGTCAAATGCTTTTTCTGTGTCTATTGAGATAATGATATGATTGTGTCATTGGCTCTGTTGATGTGGGTACTATAAGTATGGATTGGTATGTTGAATCATCCCTGCACCCTCAGATGGATCCTCCTTAGGTATGGTGTTTAATCTTGATGGTCTACTGCATTCTATTTTGTAGTTTCTTATACAGGATATTTTTTGATGATGTGTGTTAGGGAAATTGATCTATAGTTCTCTGTTTTTGGTTAAAATCTCATCTTTTTTTTTTCTTTGCGGAACCAGGGATTGAGCTTGCCAGGGAGCTGCTTATTCCACTGAGCCATCTCCCTGGTCCCCTAGAATCTCATCTTATTATAAAGTGTTTGCACAGCAAAAGAAATCACCAAAAGAATGAAAAGACAACCTACAGAGTGGGAACAAATCATAGTAAGATTTTTCTGAGACAAAGACCAAATAACATATAAAGACTTGAAAAAATTAGACCTCATAAATTTAAAGACCCAATCCAAAAATTTGCATCTGAAATCAAGACCCTTCTCAGATTAAGAATTACAAATGACAAATAAATATATGAAAAATGTTCAACATTATTGGTGATTCATGAGAAGCAAGTTTAAGCAACACTATGAGTCCATTTTGCCCCAGAAAGAATGCTATTATCAAGAAATCAACAAATAACAGATGCTGGTGGGTCTCTGGAAAAATAAATCCTTCTTCAGTATTTGTGGGAGTGTAGACTGGCACAACCACTGTGGAAACCAGTGTGGAGATTTCTCACAAACAAAAACTAGATATCCCATTTGATTAAACTATTCCCTTTCTGGGTGTCTTCTCCAAAGAATGAAAATCATCATAGCACAGCAATGTACATGCATGCATGTTTATGGAAGCACAGTTTGTAATAGCTAAGTCTTGGAAAGGACCCAAATGCTCATCAGCCGAAGAATGAATAAAATGATGTGGGCTTTTTAAAATGTAATTCAGTATTACTCAGCCATAAATGATAAACTTGAGATATTTCTAGGTAAATGGATAGACATTGAGACCATAATACTAAGTAAAAGAAATCAGACACACATGTGTAAATATTGCGTTTTTTCTCTGGGGTAACTGAAAGTATAAATAAGCACTAAAGTGTATGGTAAATATTGTAAAATAGGAATATATTTTTCAAAGCAAAAAGAGGAGCTAGAAGGAAGGAAAAAGAAAAAAGGATGAGAGAAAAAAGTACAAAATGGAAATTAAATTTTGTAAATGAGACGGGTTGAAGAGAGGGAAGGGAATAGGAAAGAAGGAACGAGGATCTATCATGTACTGTTACAAATTCCATATGATGAATGTGATCACTGTGTACATCTAAATTGTACAAATAAATCAGATAAAATCAGAAATAAACACTCACTGTAACCACTATTCAGTTACTAAAACAAACTTTATATACTAGGGACTTGGGATAATTGGCAGAAAAAAATAGGATTTAATTAAAAAATTAATGTCACATCTGTCTAGGGGGAGCGTCTGCCTCTACAGGTAGGCTATTCAGGGAGAGTAATTAGAAAACTGAAAGAGAGAGAAAGAGAGAGAGAGAGAGAGAGTCAGAGTCAGAGTCAGAGTCAGAGACTGCCACTGCCCAGAGAGAAGCTAGCTAGTAGTACTATGGGAGTTTATCAGAAAGAGTAGACAAAGCAAAGAGGAAACTAGAAACATAAGACCAAAAAAGCCAGTCCTTCTGACCCATCTCTGATAAAATGCAGAGATAAGGCATAGCCACCTAAGGACTCTTATTCAATAAATAAAACACACAGAACTAGACATATATACTTATATACAGTCTCATTTTAGCATTACAATAGCCTCACAAGATATACACATGTCACCCCACAAAAAATGTGTAGATAGTTTTAGAAGATGTGCTGGGGTTAGGAAATAAAGGAGGAAACCAATCTAGGATATCCAATATATGTACAAATTGTTTTATAAATAGATTTGTAAGCACTTTTCATTGAAAATACTGCAAATCATTTTCCAGCTCTCTACTTTAGCATTGATGATCCTAAATTCAAAACATTCTGTACAACTTCCACAACTAGATAAATAAATTAAAGCCATCACACGTACTTTGGGATGTGACAGTGAATCCTATCAGAGGTGTGACAATTGGTAGGACTGGCTGTGACTAATAGTCACCCATTGGATGGCCTGCCTGTTCCTTCAGTGGGCAGCTTGTCCTTCAAAGGTCAATCTTGATTTTTCAACTTTATCTTCTTGTGCATGATGCAAGTTAGTCAGCTCTGGCTGGTCTGTGTGTTGCAGACATTCTTTATGGGACTTCTACTTCAGTTAATTGGAAAGCAATGGCTTTTCACGAGCATTTGCTCCTACAGGCTGGAATCCTCTTGCTTTATCAAAATTTAAAAGATGGCATTAGCAGAGGCCACCAGCAAGAGACTTAGGTTCTTGTCTTCTCTACTTTGTACCTGTGTAGAATCACTTAACCTTAGTGGGTGAACAGTGCCTTAGTTATTCAAGGTACAGCTGGACAGAATGTTCTCCTATGCTCCTTCCAGAGGGCTGTATTTCTATAGAACTGCTAACATCTTGTACCATGTCTCTGGGTACAAGGATTGTTATCTTTCAAAAGTATTTTCTTCTTGCACCTTACACAATGCACTTTTTCTGCTGATAAAATCATTTAATAAGGAATATATCTTGTTTGTACTTTGGTTTCTCTAGTTAGAAATCGTCGACATGCTAGCATTATGAATTCTAGAACTTTTTGTTAACATAATTCAAGTTTTGAGTTTTGTTTGTGCTGGGGATTGAACTCATGGCCCCCCACATGCTAAGCAAGGGCTCTGCATCTGAGCCACACCCTCATTTTATACTTTATTTTGACATGGTGTCTCACTAAGTCATTAAGTTGTCCAGGCTGGACTAAAGTTGAGATCCTTCTTCCTTAGTTGCCCAAGTAGCTGGGAAAATGTAGTATCAGAATGATCTTGATCTTAAATCCTTAGTAGTAACACTAGCAATCTCACTGGAAATCTCTGTTCTTCTAAAGACAATCAAAATTGTTCTTACTAAAGCTGTCAAGAGAACCTCAAAGTTTTTGTTTTGCTTTGTTTTTCCTATCACATTCTGACTAGATCACCAAACATGCCATTATTTTACGTGTAATTATTTTTGAGTTATCAGATTTAAATCCCATTATCACTATGTGATATTTACTATAACTTGATTCTTTAATATAGGATGCCTTGTTAGTATAGACAGAAAAATGAATCAGTAATGTGGTTATTCCTTTTCATTTATCTCACTGTAAATTGTATTTGAGTCATAATGAAAATAGCATATGTATCTATTGAATTCATTTACTAGCGCTCAAAAATAGAGGGAAAGGTGAGAATATGGAATGCTGAGTAGAATCACAAGTTAAGCATGTGCTTTTGACAATATGACAGTGGGGATATCTACAAACTGTGAACAATTTAACAGGATAATTTAAAAATTCTTTCCCTTTGTGAATATTGAGTTCATGAGCTGATTAATGAAGCTGATCTAATTTAAACATTAAGAAGTGCAAATACCAATCTAAATTTTTTCTAGCTTTTTGTGCAGAATGTTTTCTTAAAGTTGCTTACTATACAATTTGACTCCAGTTATCTTGAAGATTTCTGTCATGAAAACAATAATTCATGTCAGACATTTTGAAGTAGCAGGCTTTCTTGGTTATTATATTTTATCTCACTGGCAAATAGAATTTATGTCCTCTTGAAACAAAGTCTTTGTGGTGCTAGTGGTTCCTGAGGGACTCTGATGTGTTAATTAGTTTGTCACTTGACTGCCTAAGGAGTGCTGCGACATGCAGATGTGAGATGCGCTCTCTGCGCAGTCTCTGGAACGTCAGAGGTGTACTTATCTCTTCATTTGGGAAGTTCTCTCCAGTTCTGAGGTAATGTTGCAGCTTATCTAGTTGTGCACTTGGCAAAGACCACAGCCTGTGAGTTCTGCCTTGCTGATAATGTCTGTGCGTCTCATAGTAGGGCCTCAGTCACTGCACGTGGTATTTTGGCTTTCTCCAGAAGTGACTTTCCTGGAATATATCAACAGGCACAGTCTCCTTTCCCAGAACTCCAGGAACATCAGCATCTGAGTGCATGTATGTGGCTTTGTTTCTGAGCATATCTATTCATTCCAGCTGTCTCAGCACTTATATTGAATCATTCTAATGTGTATTTTCAGGAATTTCTCAAAGATTCTCAATCACCAGCTCTGCAAGCTGGCTTAGGAATGCTGGCTACATTTGCCTCACTGTACCACCTTCCACCTTCCAGCTTATCAGTATTCTTTTCACCTTCAAATTAACTACCATTTTATTCCTTCCTGCCCCTAAGACTGGCATTAGGGCCTTAGGAAACAAGTGCATTGAGGTTGAGTTATTCAGTTTTTTGCCACTCTACTACATGTTGTGAGTTTGGAAGTGTCAGGAAAATTTGTTGCCTTAATTCCCCTTTCACTGTCCCTTTTCATTTTATCAGAACTGGAAAAGCCTTCTGGCTGCCTGACTTGTTGCCTCTTTCCTACCTACCTTCTAGGATGCTACTACCTTGCCCAGGAGCTGTCCATACATAAGGTCTGCTCATCACTCAAAGCACACACAAGGCACATTCAAGGAAACATGTGTTGTTAAACTACCTCTGCATGGTCACTGGGGACAGAGAACAGTTGGCTATTACTCAAAACCATTGTAAACAACAACCAGCATTTTCAAAGAATCTCTTGGTTTTCTGGGCTCACTTGAGGAGTAGTTCCATTCTACTTAGTGTTTGCTTTGATCTCTCAGGTAGGTGTGTCTCACTGGGACTAACGCTTTGGAGATGGCTTTGGTCACCCATCTGGCCCTTCAGCTGGGGATGAAACTGTCTGGACACCGGTGCTGCTGCTCTTTCTTTGTGTAGTCACTCATCATGTTGTAATGTAGCCCAGGTTTCTTTTCTGTAAAGAAACTTTCTTGCTAGTTTCCAAGAAAGTGAAGACATGAGCTCCAAGGCGTTTTGAGGTGGTGGCCTAAAGTCCCAGTGATGTCCCATTTTTTCCTTCACTTAGTCAGAAAAAGTCCCTAGCCAGCCCAGATTCAAGTGGAAAAAGACAGTTTCTACTTCCTTGTCTCTTATTAGGAGATGCATTTGAAAACTATTTTATTACCATGATTCAGTAATAAAGAATGGCTAGTTTGGTTTGGGGAAATAGGTACACAGATTTAATAGATCTGGCTCATTTTCCATCCGCTTACCTACTTGTCCCCATTCACTTCCCTTAATCCTCTTTCTGATGTCCAAAATTCTACCTTCCAGTTTCCTGTCACCTCTCATTCATTTATGTAGTTGGTTTCTCATAAAAAATGTGATATTCAACTTTATGAGTCTGGCTTTTTCTTTCTTTTTTTTGTTTCATATTACTGTCTCCAGTTCCATCCATTTTCCTAAACATTACAAGATTTCATGCTTCTTTATGGCTGGATGATATTTCACTGTCTCACATTTTCTTTTTCCATTCATTTGCTCATGGGCCTCTATGCTTGCTATGCTAGTCAATGTTTGCACAGCTTAGCTATCATGAATTGTGTTGTTGTAAATATTGGTATCCATGCATCACTATAGCAGGCTGTCTAATTCTTCTAGGAGTTTATGTATAGATTAATGGTATTTCTATGTTTAATTTTTTTGAGGGACCTCCATACTGATTTCCGCAGTGGTTGCCCTAGTTTACAGTCCCATCAGCAAGTTTCCCTTTTCGCTTCACCCTTACCAACATTCACTATATTGGATTTTGTAGTCTTGATGATAGCCTTTCTCACTGCAGTCAGATAGAATCTCAAAGTAGCTTTGACTTTCATTTTTCTAATGACTAAAGATGTTGAACTTTTAATATTCTGATTTGCCAATTGTACTTCTTAAAAATTTTTTTATTTTTGTTTAATTGAAGTACAAATATCAATGAGACAGTTTTAAGATGCCTTGACAAGGTGGATTTGATAAATTAATACATTGAAAACTGTTTTCATAATGTTTTGGTATCACAGAAGGTGCATACATGATATACTTACAGACATTATTATACCGTATGTCTCTTATCAGTAAATAGAGTGTAGCTCTTTGTGTATCTTATTTTTTATCCCTGAATTACATCAAAGATTCAATAATTAATACTTTCTACCTTGTTATTTTCCTAGTGGTTGTCCATAGTACTAGAAGCCGACATAATGCCCTGTCCAAACACCATTAGTGCAAATCTTGCCTCTCATAGAATTATGTAGAAGCACAATGTTATCTATCCCAACTGTACTGTCCAGACACACACATCATGATTCTTCCTTTCTATACTCCTTCCTTTGTCTACACCTGTCAAAGATAGGCACTTCTTTGTCATTCAACTACTTTAGGTGCCTGAACTCAACAACACAAACCAACACAGTTCAGCATTCCACAATAGTGAGTTATCCGAAAAAGTTATCAATGATAGCCGTTTACAGCTCAACTTATTATTATGGCCCCGCGGTGTGTACTTCATTTTTATACGTTTTTGCTGGATGGTGCCATTTGTACTCTTGAAAAGTGTTGGTTCAGCTTATTTGGCCACTTTTTGTTCAGGTCATTTGGCTGTTGTGTGGTTTCTTTCTTGCGGAGGAAGGGGTACCAGAAATTGAATTCAGAGAGTTACACTTGTCAGGCAAGCGTTGTGCCACTGAGTTGCTTCCCCAGGCCCTAAGAGTTAATATTTTGAAGACTTTATATGTTCTAGAACTTAGTTGGGGGATGGCTGAGTAGGATAAGTGCTTCCCTATCAAGCACAAGGGACTGAGTTCAATCCCTGGTTCTGAAAAAAAAAATTAGAACTTAGTCCTGTCAGAAAAGTAGCTAGCAAGGATTTTGTTCTCTCACACAGGAGGGTCAGTTTTTTACTTAGTTAATTGTCCCTTTGCTGTTCAGAAGCTTTGTAATTTGACCCAATCCTGTTTATTGATTGCTGATATTATTTCCTATCCCTTGGAGCTTTATTCAGGAAATCTTTGTTCCTATTTATCTTCCAGCACTTTCAAAGATTCTAGTTTAGGTCTCTGATCTGTTTTTATTTGATTTCAATATAAGTTAAGGAATAGAGATCTAGTTTTATTCTTGTACATGTTTTCCTTGCATGTTTTTATATAATTTTTCCCATTACTCTCTGTTAAAGAGGCTGTCTTTTTCTCAAGCATTGATCTTTGGCCTCTTTGTCTAGAATCAGAAGGGTGTAGGCCCATGGTTCTTCTCAGCGTTTCCTGCTCTGTTCTACTGTTCTGCCTGCTTTCAGTTCCTTGTTGTTGTCACTATGGCTTTGTAGTACATCTTTTAATACAGTACTGGATTTCCTCCAACACTGTTCCTGCTGTTTTGGGTTGCTTTGTCTATTCTGTGCCTTTTCTGATTCTACATGAATCATAGGAATGTGTTTTTTGTGTGAAGTTATGGGAAGAATGATTGTTGAAATTACACTGAATCTGTAAATCACTTTCAGTAGTTTGCACAATATTAGTTCTTCTGGCCCATGCAAAAGTCTTTCTCTTACCCGATGTTTTCTTTCATGTTCTGTATTCTACTTCTTTTTGGAAAGAGTGCCATGCATGTACAGGGAAAGGGTAATCCTTAATAGCCACACTTGAAATTACCTGCCAGAGCACCTAATCAACTTCACTGATGATTCTTCCTGTTTAATTATCTAGCCTGCAAGGACCAGAGATTTGTCTTCCGTGCCTCAACCCTGTCTGAATAATATGCCTTTCTACCCTTACTTCACAAGGCATAGAAGGACCACTTGGTGCAATAATAAAGCTTTAACATTGATAATTACATTGGTATTAGTCTTATAGCTATTTTGGTAGTATATTTTTCACTTAAAAGTCTAATTAATTATTTAAAAACACAAACTTGATGGTGTGTCAGGCATTTTTAAGTCTTTATGTATACTTCTAAATACTGCTCTATCAAAATGTTCTTGTCATGCAACCTTTCTTTCATGACATTTTATAAGACACACATGTGACAAGAAGTTAGAGTTGGCTACTTGCAAAATTAGCAGTGTTTTCATAAGATTTTTTTTTGTATCAGGAATCAAACTCAGGACTTTGCACTTACCCAGCAGGTGCTGTGCTACTGAGCTCTAGCCTTGGCCTTCCTAGGATTTTAATAGGTGAGAAATGTTGTAAGTTGGCAGTTGTCCTTCTGCAGCTGCCATTGGAACGTCCTGTTGGCTTTCTCCCTGGGGAGACCTGTCAAGCATTTCTGTCTCATTATCTCCTAGAATTTCTCCTGATGGAAGAGGTCTGTGGACTTCAACAATTATCCTTCCCCACCCCTTTCTTTCTTTTTCCCCACCCCTTTCTAAGAGTTCTTGAATTAAAAACAAGTACAGAAATAGTCTCTGGATAAAAGAGTTTCTTCCTTTTTCTTTCTTTTTTTTCTTTTTTTTTGGTTCTCTGAAAAGATTTTCCCCTAAAGCCAAGAGAATTTTCAGGGCAGTATTTTTAGAGATAAATCTCAAAGTCCCAATTTTCATGCTTTAGTATTAAATAAAATGAACTTATTTGTTGTTTGCCTTTTTCTCACCAGGGACATCATTATTCAAACTACTGAAAGCGACATCCTCTCACCTCAATTTGTAGATGTGTTGGAAGCTCTTTCTGCATCTCTACAGGAGCAATTAAAGGAGTAAAGGAATTTGCATATTTAATTTTTCATAAATATGAAGTAGAACCATCTAAGAAACTGAGAAGTTTCTTATCATTCTATTACTATCCCTTCATTCCACATGAATCATTTAACCAGAACAAAACTAGTCTCATTCTCTGGGTGCTGGGGAGAATGATATGCAAGGCAGAAGAGACTATTCAGGGAGGCATACTTAGCCAGGCAGCAAGTTAATAGGTGCAGGGGCCTGGCAAAAGCCTTAAAATGCTCCAAATGCTAGCCTACCTTATGGAAGGAAAATGTAAGTACAAATAATTTTTGAAGCACTAATTTTGGACTCTTAGAAGCAGAAAATTCTGTCACAGTGCAGCTTCCAGTTGCTATTCAGGGACTGAAGGCTGCTGTTCTTTGGACGCTGCATGTCCCATCAGTGACATGTGTTTTGAAGGCCTGGTCACCAGCCTGTGCTATTGGGAGGTGACAGGAGAATCTTGAAGTGGTGAGGATCAGGGGAAGGAAGCTCGTGATTGGGGAATGCCTTTGCAGCTCATATTGGTGTCCAAAGCCACAAGGCCAAGTGAGCATGCACCAAAACCTTGGAAGTCATGAGGCAAAATAACCCTTTGTTTTAAGCTAAATATCTTATATATTCTGTAATAGTAGTAGAAAGCCAATTAACATAGATGGAGATCAAAATTTTGAATATATTCTCAGTCACTTGTCTTTTCACCAACTGTCACAGACGATGGGAGAGATCAGGGATTATTTTAATGCAATGTGACTTTATGTTTCAAAGTACTTCTTGTGATCCATAGAATACAGGATTTTAGGTTGAGTTTTTTCACTAGAGGATATTGTTTAACTACTGTAAGTACAAATATTTTTAGAAGCTAGGCATAGTGATGCATGCCTGCGGCTCTAGCAGTTGGGAAGCAGAGGCAGAAACAGAGCTGTAAGTTTGAGGCCATCCTATACCACATAGTGAGTTCAAGGACAGCCTGAACCACATACCAAGAGCCTGTCTCAAAAAAAAATTCTTTCCAATGTTTGGTTACTGCATGATGAAATGTAGTAAATTACAATAAAAATGACAGTGGCAAGGCTAAGTTGTGTTGAGTGTTCAAGGGTGTGGAATGATTGTGGGGAAGAGGAGATTTTACTTGTGAGTGGCAGTGAACACTGGGACAGAGGCGGACCACTGAAATCCTCAAACCCCATAGTGCCTGGCTACATCCGTCACTTCCAATGAATTTTTAGTCATTGAAGTTGTGTTACCCTAGACTTAGCAGAGAAGGCAAGAATTAAATGAATTGTACAGTCTGATTTTTCCCCAAGGCAAATTTTGGAATTCAATAGACTATCATAGGAAGAATCCTGAACCTTCTATTAGCATTAAAAAACAATATCAAATCAGAAAAACAGTGGCACTTATTTCTCTGGAAACTTATCTTTTCTGTCTTTATATTTATTATCATTTCAAATCAACAAGAACTATAGTAAGCATGTCCTGTATACCTTAGTGCTTTACTAAATGTTTTGAGCAAAGGCAAGTAAGTAGAATGCTCAGCTCTTGATATTTTCCACTCATTGAGGATTAATTTTGTCAAAAGCATACTCTTTGCTTAATGTCTATTTCATTTGATTCTCCCATCAGTCACTTCAGGTGTTGATTCAGCTACTACTGATGTACAAAACTTTGGGAGCTTAAAATTACCATTTGATGGTGCTTATGGCTTCTGTGTGTCAAGAATTCAGGCAGAGCACAAAAGAAATGGTCTGTGTGATTCACAACTATCTCAGCTGTGACTATTTAAAAGCTGAAGCACTAGAATCACCTGGTTGTGCCCTTGCCTATCCTGCAGCTGACATGAGCTATAGGTGGATAGCTATACTGGAACACCACCACTTGGCTTCTCCATGGAATTTGAGCATCCTCATAGCAAGATGGCCTAGGATTCCCAGCAGATTGTGTTCTACCTTATAAAGAGGCAGCCTCACCAACTTTCATAGATAGTTTTGCATGGCTTACAGCATTATCTGCAATGCATTTTATTTGCTACAGTTGAATAGCAAATAAAACTCAGAGAGTCCATACACCAGAACCTGAAAAGAGAGCGTCAGAGAGTTTATAGCCCTGCATTACAAGAGCCATAGTCTATCCTTATGCAAAGCACACTTGCTTCCTCCTAGTATCTCTTAAGAATTATGTCTATACACCCATGAGTCTAAGACTTGAGGACAGCCATATCATTGTCAAAAGCAAAATATTCATGGTGATGGCTCCTCAGATATCATTTCTCAGATGAGGCTATTCAAATGTACTTTCTGTTAATCTAAAGATTTATGAGCTAAAGAAATAAGTTGTATTTCCACACACATATAACTACCACTTGCTCAAAGGTGAAGTATTTTTAGGTTGATGCCAATGTATATTCTGGTCCAGAAATGTAACACCTGATCATAGCATTTCTGAAATCAAGTGAACACGTGCTGCCTGATCTTTGATCAAGGCTCCATACTGCTGGTTAGCACTTTGCTTCTCTGATTTCCAACTCTGCTCTCTGAGCTCAGTTCTATCTTCTTACCTAGGCTTTCTTCTAACAATAAGTAGCCTGTGTTTAAAAATGAATACATTTCTCATCCTGATTCCTTCCTTTAGTAGTGGTGGCCCAATCCAAAGACCTCCAATCGTTTTTTAGCATTTCTATTTCTCTTAGTAAAATCTGACATATTTCTGTCAATACAATTCTCTTAAAACTTCATGGATAATTGTGAATCTTTCTTGGGTTCATACCTCTAGATTGAATCAAACTGTTGGGTATAGTGTTCTCTTTGGAAAGTTGAGGCAGGGGGACTGAAAATCTAGTTCCAGCCTGTGTATCTCAGACTTTGTCTCACAACAAAATAAAAATTGATGGGAACGTTAGCTCAGCAATCGTTTGTCTGTTTGATGTGTGGAAACCTTGGATGAAATACTCAGTAACACAAAAATGGACCAAACAAAGCAAAAACCAAAATCTGCAACTCTAGTTCTCTTTAAGACAGCCTTGCTTTATCTTGGAGTCCTTTGGAGTTCCAGATTACAGTCTATGAACTGGCTGTAAGATTCTTAAAAGTTCTTTTGTACATCTGGAAGGTTCTATGAGGCATCTCCTTAGATCTTACTGAGGCCTTAACAAAGTATCTTTATAATTAAATCTTTTCCCAGTTTTTATTTTTTATTAATACAGTACATGTTTGAATCAAATAATGATTACAGTCCTTGTGAGGTGTTGGTATATGTATATGACATATAATTCTTTTTAAATCCCCTTTCCCTTTCCATCCTTTATCTCTTAATCCCCTTTCCACTGGAATGAAATCTGTCTTTCTGCTTGTTATGATCTCTTTTATTTTGGTCCTATTTTGTTCTATAAAAGAAACTATGTGATATATAAGGCTGTGTATCTGATTTACTTCACTTTCCATTATTATCACAATTTTGCTGCTGCTGATTCCAGTTTATTCTTCTTTATGGCAGAGTTATATCCAATTGTGTGTAAATAGCATATTTTCTTTATCCATTTATTTGTTTATGGACATACAGGCTACTTGCAAGAGTCAGCTATTGTGAATTATGGTGGTATAAACAAGGTATGCGCATATCACTATAATATGACATCTTCCACTCTTTGAGGAAGATACCTAGAAGAAGAATAGCTGGTTCAAATGGAATTCTTACTTTTAGCTCTTTAAGGAATCTCCAAGCTGACTTCTATAGTGGCTGTGATGTTTGCGTTTCCACCGACCATGCAGAAGTGGTGCTCCTCTGCTCTCCCTCCCACAGCTTATCAGCACTTGTTATCATTCGATTTCTTGACAATGGCCATTCTTTCCAGGATGCAGTGGAATTTCAGAGTTGTATTAATGTGCGTCTGTCTTACAGGCAGCAATGTTCAACATATTTTTCACGTATTTACTGGCCATTTTTGACAAATGATCTTACAGCTCACCTTTTAGATTTGATCTCTGCTCTAGAGCCACTTGTTAGTTTGAATATTTCTACCATTGGGAGATGCTAGGAATTAAAAGTACTTTTGCACTCAGAAACTTCTGGATCCTCGTATTTTCTAAAAATGTTGCTTATGAATTAGAAAGTTGGTATTTTAACTCAGTTCTCTTCCCTTGTAATTTATCATAAGGCAACACAAAGAAGCCAGATGGCTGTTTTAATATTTCACAGGAAAATCTGCTCAACTAGGTCACCAAATTCCTTAAGTGTATTTCTTAGTGTTTTATTTTACCACATGGGACAGTACGGCCAAACTCTCCACCAATAGGTTATAAAATTTTGATTTCCTCTAGCTTTGTAAAGCATTTTGTTTGCTTTCTCTTAAGTCTTCAACAACAATCCCAAAACCACCATAAGGCTTACACTAATAGTCTGTTTCAGTCCTGTTTAGCTACTGCCAAACAATGATCTTGATACCAGTGCCCCATGTCTTAGGTTTTCAGTATATTACCACTCCACTTCTAGCTAATACATTTCTGCTCTGCTTATTATTTCTACAGAGGTTTCTACCTAAACTAGTGGTTTAAATCAACCATTTAATAAGCTCTTATTCTTGGGCTCAGGAATGTGGACAGGGAAGAGTAGAACTAGTTAACGCGTTCAACTGGGAAGATATAAGCAGATGAGACCTTGAAGTTGAGGACTAGAATCATCCACAGGTGTCTTCATCCACTGTCTAGCAATAGCAGCTGTCTGCTGACTGGGACCCCAGCTGAGGCTCTCTACTGGAAAATCTACCATACGGTCTCTTCATGCAATCTGGTTTTCTTTACAGCACGGTGGCCTCAAAGTAGTTGGTTTTCTTAAATGATCACCGAAGTTTCAAAATGTGATTAACCCAGTGAACAAGCTGGATTATTTTTATGACCATCTCAGGAGTTACCAAGAATTGTCCCTCTTCCATTCTATTGGTTACAAATAAGTCACAAATATACCTAGTTTCAAAAGGAAGATGGATATACTCTTCCTCCTCATGGGATGATTGTCAAACAATTTGCACACCACATAGGTTAGTGCTTTGAATATTTTCTTACTTTGAAGATGAGGCTAAATAATTTAAATCTCTCAATCATGTGTGTATATTGCTTCCCAATAGGCTTGAAAATAAAGATTAATTACAGAAATAAAATTATTTTATTTTAAAAGATACAATCCTTAGACTGAATCTCCAATGAAATGATGAAATAATAATTTCTGATGTTAATAAAAATTTTAGATCAGTTTTATTTATTGTGGTAAAAAGACCTTCATAATCATCAGTGACTTGGCCTTCTTAAAATCAACCCAGATGGGGAAATGTTAGGTCAGAAAGAAGGTCAACAAGAGATACTGTCTGTGTGCTTTGGAATGAGTGGAGGGAGAAAATCTTGGTGGGGAGAAAAGGGCAGGGCCTGTCTGGAATTTCCAAGGACAATTGCTTAAGGAGAGGATGCATGAAGGCAGGCACACGGTTACATCCTGATTGGCAAGATGGAGACATGCTGTGAAGGCTGCACGCCGGGCCTAGGAGCCCGTACCTTCTCTGCAATCGAGCTGTCTAAGGTTGCTGCACAAAAAGTCAAATGATTCCATCTTTGTTTAAGACAGATAACTGCATAAGTGGTATGATTATGTAAATTATATTGTAATGTGAACTAATCTGTTTTTAAGACAGATAATTAATTTCAAGATGCTAGATGGATTGGAATGTGATTGCAGGCAAATAAGTAGAGGATAATCATTAGGTGTGATATTTTTTATTTCAGATACACTTTCCTAAATAAGTATTAATCCTTTTTCTTAGCTTTCCCCTCCTTTATAAAACTCTGACTCTAGGAACTGCATTCTTTAAATCACCAAATTATTTATATGGTTACACCTTTATTTGTTCTATAAAGATCGTTATATGGTTTAAAAGTAGCATATATTGTGGCAGTCATTTTTCAAAATGTCAAGGCAAGAGAAAGACCAGTATGTTTACAAAATACCAGCTAAAAACTGTTATGCAACACTGCGAGACACAAGACCCTTTGAGTTTAATTTCACCTACAGGTTTGATGCTGAGTATCCTGGAAACCAAAGCAAAAAGGAAAACATAAATTGCTACAAAACTTGCTAACTCATTCAAAAGACAAAAGATGTAATTTCCCATGGAGAAATAGAGTGATAACAGTCATGAGTTTGAAACCAGTTGTCATCTATAAATCCAATGCAATTAGTAATTTGATTTTGAGTTGGTTACAGAAGTGGTAACTTTGATAAACTGAGAAATGTAGAGACAGCATTTTGCCTGGGAGATTTTGAAGATGATAAAAGGAGGCATCAAGAAAGGAATGAGAAAGAGAGAGAGTAAATCTGTCACAGCGGTTCCTTGTCAGGGCACAGTGAGAAGTCAAGCTAGACATAACGGGGGTGTTATCTCACTCTGTACTTCCCAGAAAGATCGTATTAAAAGTATGTGTATCATCTGTTTTTAAACATTTTGTTTTAATCTTGTTATTAGCATTATTTATAGTACACATGATTACATTTGTCATGGAAAATTTGTTCGTGTACAAAATACATTTTAATTTTTTTTCTTATTTTTAAAAAAATTAATAGTATTTCCTAAGAGTTTATAGGTCTTTCATTATGGTCCTATTTTTTAATCTGCTCATAGTAAAAGTCTAAATATTGAAGGTCCTGCTGCTTTAATTTATAAACTTGCAGCAGAGAAACCTATGGATGTTAACATCCTAGCTGCAAAAGAGCTTGAGAGTGGAAATCATTCCAAGACCTGAGAAAAGTCTGAGAACCTGTAGAAGCGAGCATGCTACTGGATCTGGTCTGTGCATCTTTGCCAATATGGCGTCTGATGTTAATGCTCCTTCCCTTTATTTTTGTCTCTTTTTTTCACTAAAGATTCTATTTTGAAATAGAAGCATTTAATGCAAATGGCCAGGATAATTTTCAGGGAAACATACTTAAAGCAAGACCTCTGACAGTCCTAAGCTGGGTGCTAATGGCTCTGCTGCATGGGGAAGTCTCCTGACAGACACAGTTCTCCCCTTTTAAAAGCACCCAAAGCATTTGCATATAAGCAAAACCTCATTTAGTCTTCCTTTTTGTAGCAAGAACAACTTGATGCCTAAATTTATGGCTTATATTAAAAGCTTAGGAGTCTGAGATCCACAATTTGACACATTCAATCACTATTAATATATTTTTTCCCTTAAAGCTTCAAAGGAACGAATACATTGCTTTTTGTCCTAAGCATCATCTTCCTGGTATGCAAAGTCCTTTTGGTAGCAGAGGTAGTAAAATTCAATTTTATTCACATTTCCTCCCTTCTACTTCCCATGTGCAGGGAGCCATGGTAAACACTGAAGGAGTGAGATAACAAAGGCATAATTCAGGAAATGCAACCACTTCTCAAAGCAGGTAGAAACAGCTACAGGTAGAGGCAGGAGATACCAGCAGGCATGATCCCAGTACTCCATCCATCCAAGGGTGACAGAATCAAGACCATCTGAGTGGGGTGATGGGAAATTTGGTTTATAGAAATAGGAGCAACTATTTTAGCAATGTTAAAAGATATTTGACACATTCAAAATAGCTGTATAATATTTAGAAAACATCTTTTGTTAGAGTACACATTAATACTCAACCAAATTTTAGGTAAATAACACAAGAAATATTCATTTTTCACAAGGAATATTTTGGAGAAGTACGTAATGGAGTTATCCATTGAATTGAATGTACCTTTTAGTAGCAGTCAGAAAGCAAACATTTTGTCTCTGTTCCTGGATCAATTAAGACCTGTGCCTGGAAAAGACCTAAGTTGCTCTCTCTCTCTCTCTCTCTCTCTCTCTCTCTCTCTCTCTCTCTCTCTCTCACTCACACACACACACACACACACAACACAAGAAGAACAGAGAGACTTCCATTTGCACATTTTTAAATGGCAGAGAGGACAACTCTAATGTGTTTTCACATGGGGAAGACTGTTGCATCTGTCCCTGGGACCCTTGATCCTTTTTTCTTCCACTTCTAAAAGTTGAAGTAGCTTGTGGGTTTCTCTTTTTTTTAAAAAAAATTCATTTTTCTTTTAATTTTTTATTCATTTTAATGAGAAAAAAATAGCCACAAAATAGTTTCCAAACAGGCAAGTAGGACAGTTGCAATAATTAATACATTGCATAGTCATTATTCAGAGGACAAGATTATCAGCAACTCCTATAAAAGCAAGGGTAGTGATGCTCCTTACCTTTGCTTAGTTGTTGAAAGAAGAGCTCACACTCTAATGTCCTGTGACTTTTTATGTCATCCTGGCGATTCCTAGCAGAAGCTTTACTGATTTCTTGAGAAATAACTTGAAAAGAAACCCTACCCCAGAAATCCAGAGAAATGGCAGGATGACAGAAGAGAGACTTGGTGCACACGAAGATGATTAAAAATACTTACCAGTATTCATTCTAGTAGGTCATTGACTGGCAGGACATTTATCACCTTAATACCCCAAGATCGATCCGTTGGAATAATAGAAAAAACCCAAAGGGGAATCTGACATCTTGAGCTGTAAGATAAACAAATCTATACAAGTCCCCAGTCTGTGTTCAAATTCTTTGCTTTTTCAAAGGGAAATGAAAATAGAAGAAATCCCTGTGATGGTGGAAAGGAAGCTGAACAGGAGGCCAGGAGACCAGCTTCGCCAAACGTGTCCTGCCTGTGCCTCCTCTTTTGAGTTCAAGTTTTTTCTTTTGTACAAACAAGAACAACAGCTGCAGTCATACGTCTCTCCTAGACCGTTTTTGGGGATCGGGGTAGGAGGCAGAGCAGCGACAACTAAATAACACACAAAGTTGGGGGACAGGGATCCAGAAACCATGGTGACTGTCAGCGCATTAGAAAGCCAACAGATATAGGTCACTCTGCCCCTCTAAAGATCCCCAGGTGTGTGCCACAGCAAAAGTCCCTGACTTGGGTCTGTGTCCAACCCCATCCACATTGCAATCCTGAGCCCGACTCCCGTAGAAGCTGGACAGCATGAGACTTCCTCTAAAAACCTTGTATCATCCTACCCCGAGTGAGCTGAGTCACACATCCACAGGCCATGCCCACGTCAGTCTCAACTATAAATCTTCCCATAACAGCAGGGCCTCAAGAGACCCAGTTTCTGCCCTATGAGCTCTTTCACTGGCCTCCTCACACTCTGTGAAGTATACTTTCATTTATTTTGCTTCTAATAAATCTTACTTTGGTTACTCCTTTTGAAGTAGTTTGCTCAGTTCTTTCCTTGAAATACCAAGAACCTAGAAAAAAATTCCCCTTAGGCCTTTCATCCAATATAAGTATGCACAATGTTTAGCACATACCAAACACTAGCATTAAGTGTGCTATCTTATGTAAGCACCATGAGAACCTCATAAGAATTCTCATTTTGCCACAAATAAGGACTCAGGGTTAGCAAAGCTAAGAATTTTAAAATAATCAATAAATAATCATGACAATAACATCCGATTCAAATTGGAATAATCTAGTGATCATATTATTCAATCCTACTGTCCGATGAAGATACCACTCCCTTTTCTTATATTCTCCTTTTATTCTAAATCATTTGTCTTCATTGTATACTGCCTCCTTTCCTCAGCACTACTGACTTTATCTTTGCCCGAAGCAGTCCTGTGCCCTATTCTTATTTATTCATTTTTGATACTTGGGATTGAACTCAAGACCTTGTACTTGTCAGACAGGTGCTTATGCTGCTAACTATCTCTCAGTCTTGTGTCCTATTCTTTATCTTGCTTTTAAACAAGTTGACTCCTAGGGTCTACTCTAGTGTAATATTGCTCTCCCCTCATATTTCTAGCTTCGTCATAAATCTGGTCACTCATAAGTGGTGAAATATTTCCTCAGAGAAGAACTGAAGGTGGGAAGAGAAATGAACCCACAGAAATGAACTGAGCGGACTAAGGCCACAAGACAGAGCAGGTCTCTAAACATCCAAATCCACCATTCTTCTCACTACATCTTTGGGTGCTAAGTTTATTTCTTGTCCAAAAGAAGGATTTTGTAAGGAAATACTTTAATATAATTCATTAATTAAAACCTCAGTGATCCTCTAAATTAGTTATCCGCTGTAAAATTAGAATGATAGATTATTTTGGGTAAGAAAAATGTAGCTGAGGGGAAAATTAAGAAGGCTAAAATAAGATTTGGGACCAATTAATGACATGAGAGTGAGAAGCTAAAAGCAATATGCAGATATTATAGAAAAGGCTCTGGGCTACTTTATAATAATTTTTGCAGCATATGGAATAATTTGTTTCAATCCTCTTTGAAGAATACAAAACTTGCTCTATTATTTAGTTATGCAAAATTCAATTTCAACATTTTCTACCAGGATACAGCAATATTACATTGAAAGGTGAAAAAAGATGCAAGAATAAAAATTATTATTTAGGGAGAAGTTTTAATAAATTATGTTCAGGTGAATGTATGACACTAAGGGAACATTATCATTTTAAGATGAAAAAAATTCAATGAGATAATTTCAAAAATGATGTCACCACGCCATAGAATTGATAGCTGGTGTTATTTATGTCACTGGGATAATCCATTTTCTCTTTTGCCAGTTTAGTATAAAGCAATCACTATGCCATCCAGTGTTTATTAAAATTTATTGACAAATGATATACAACAACATCAAGGGGAATATGTCACACTTAGAGTATGATTTATTCTTTCAGCTTAGGGCTTGGTAACCTGGAACGTTAATCTAACCTGCTCATTAGAGATGAACTGGCAAAGATGGATTTGTAATAGAAAAAAAGAAAGAAATGCCCATGTGTGTTTTTAAAAATCTTTCAGATGCCCATTATTGAACATCTATAAAAGTATAAAGGATAGCACAACAAATCCCAAATTTCACCACTCACTTTTAACAATTATCAATTCAGGGCCAATTTTGGCCCCTTTATACTCTAACTAGATTATTTTGAGACAAGCTCATTTTTTATTGAAGCAAATTTTATGAAATTCTTTGATCCAGAAACATATTAGTATGCATCCCTAAAGCATGAAGACTCTCTCAAAATATAACCAGAGTACCATTATTAAACCTAAACACATTAACAATAATTTCTTAATTTTATCAGCCACTCAGTTAATGCTCACACTTGATTATCTCATAATTTGTAAAATATTTGATTTGTTTGTATTAAGACCTGAATACATCTATAAATTGCAGTTTGTTCATGTAACTTAAAATTTCCTTTAATCCATAGATTTTTTTCAGTCTCTTCCTTTTCTTCATATAAGTTGCTAAGGACACCAAGATATCTGTCTGTTGAACTTACCATTTTTGGAAATTTTCTGATGGTCTCTCTCTCTAATCTATGATATAACATGTTTCTCCTTCTTATGTTTCCTGTAAACTGGGTAGCACTTTTCTTAGCAAAGACTTGATCGATCAAGATCACAGTTTTCTGGGTAAAACTCCTTAATAGGTGTTATTTCTCGCACCATGAGGTACCTGCTATCTGAACTCTATGTAGTATCAGCACCATTGATAATGACTTCCTAACTCTAGATTTACTTTATGAATAAGGTGGCATTTTAATTTGCTCACTCTATTCATTAGCTAAAATGCTTTCAAATTTTCTCTCCCTCAATCACTGTCATAAGTTAAAATAAGTACATGATTTCATTGTACCTTCAAAGGTTTTCAAACTAAACAGTTAATTCCCTAGCATCTTCCACATGCACCAACAACATTTTTTAAACACTATTCACTAATGGATTGAAACATATTTAATATCTTTCAATTCATTGTGGTTGTTATTTCTTTGTTGTTCTAAGGATCTCATCTTTGGCCTTCTGGAGACTGTTCAATTTGGCTTTTTGAGTTCTTTTAACATGATGTTTTAGGCTGATTTCAACCTAGCATGATATTTAAAGCTCATCTTGTACATTTCCTGTGTTAGACCTGAATGCAGCTATTTATGTAGGAAACTGCTTGCTTTTAGCATACAACAGTATTTATCTTTTACTTTGTGAACATTAAGGGTGCTTGTTACTCCCTGTGCAAGTGCTATTAAACTCTCTTAACGGATACAATTATGACATGTGCATGAATATATGTTTTCCAGTTATATTCTTAGCTTATACTTATCCTTCTAGTCAAAATGTTGGTATCCCAGATTTTTACTTCTTTGATTTTTAGTTTTTATCCTCATGCCAAAACCTAAGTTCCTAAAAAAATTTTAGAGAATTCCTCGTGTATGTTTTCAACATATTATGTAACATTTTCAGAATAACAGTACCAATGTTATTAAAATTTGGTTTGTAAGAAATAGTTGAAGATTTTCTATTTGTTTTTAAGGGTACAAACCAGAGAGATGTGTTTCAGATTGCTATATTTTATGGATTCTTTAAATGATTCTCTTTTCTGTTTTATGCCACTAGCTTGATGAAATGAATTCATTTTACTTTGTTTGATTTATAGGGATTGCATTAAAATATGATATAATTATTTAGACTGTACTGCATCATAGGCCAACTATTTATGGTCACCCTTATATCCATCCTGAAGTATTAGTTCCAAATTTATGTATCTAAACTCAAAGCTCATTACCATCTTTATGCCATTTAGTTGTCTGAATCATTTGCTAATCCATTTTTCCCAAGGACACAAGAGAACAATATTCTCTGAATTCTTGCATAATCATAACAATTTATGTATGATGTTAAACTTAAAAGCCTGTGTTCCTGGGTGTAAAACTCTCGCTTGTGTTGTCTTAGCATTTGTAATATATTATCCTATTGTCTTCTGGACCAAAATGTTACCATTGAGAAGGATAATTGTCAGTTTTATTCTCTTCTCCTTAATGAGTGACTTAATCATTTTTCTTTGATGCCTAGAGGTTTTGTTTTTCTCTTGACATTCACTATATTTCCTAAATTGGGACTTAGTTTAACTGATTTGCATTGACTTTGCAAGGTATTTTCTTTAAATGCGTAGATTCATATCTTCTATGTATTGGGAACATTTGTCTGAACTCTAGTCTCAGTTTGTATGTGTTCTCCTTGATTTAGTGATTTCCTTTCAATATAATATGTATTTAGTCAGTTGCATGTGGTTCTATCAGAATGCTTAAGAATGAGTAATTTTTAGAGGATACATGTTTATCTTGCTCCTGGTTTAGGTGACTGAGAAGTCCAAGGCATGCTGGTATCTACAAAGGGTCTTATGGCTGGGTGACAACACAGAAAAAGAGAAGCAGGAATATGTGTGAAACAGGAAAATGGACCTGAATTTATCTTTTATTGGAAGTTCTCTCTCCTTATAACTAACTCACTCTAGAAATAATGACCCTAATTTACACTCATGAGGGAGGATCCCTGAGACCTAATCGTTTCTATAAAATTTCACTTTTCTTTCTTTTCCTTTCCTTTTGTTCCTTTTTTTGGGGGTGGTAGTGATTAGTAATAGTGAAGAACTCAGAATCTTCACACTGAGCTACATCCTCATCCCTGTTTTTATTTGGAGAGAGGAGACTTATTCAGCCACTAAATAACTCAGGTGAGGCTTGAACTTGTGATTCTGCTGCTTCAGCTTCCAGCTAGCTGGGATGACAGGCATATATGACCACACTTGGCTAACCTCGTTTCTTCTTAATTTTTAAAAAGTCTCACTACACAGATCAGACTCATAGTGATCCTCCTGTTTTCAGTCTCCCAAGTGCTGGGAGTTCAGCTGCATGACGCCACACCCAATCTCTTTCTCCTTCTCAGCGTGCCCTGGGGGCAGGACTGGCATGGCCCACCAGAGATCAAACGCTAGTCCCTGAGCCTGCCTGAGCAGGCACATTAGTCCACTAAGCTATCTGGCAAGCCCCCCCCCCTTCTTCTTAATATATTCACAATGGCAGCAATATTTCAGCATGAATTTTGAAGGAGACTTTAAGCCATAACAATAATTCATTGCCTATAGCTTTCTTTTTTTAAATTTTATTTTGAAGAGTAAAAGCAAAAGCAAAGACAAATGGCAGAAACAAAGACAAAAGCAGGGTAACTAACATACAACAATATATATCTATTACAGATTTTCAAAACAAGAATAGCTAATTAACAATAGTTGTCATATTATCTATTTTTATTGTGAACTATTTTACTCAGATTAACTCAGATTAACAGATTAAGTTATGCAAGACTGGACAAATAAATGAGTATTAACGCTTGCTTTCAATGAACCTTATTTTTTCTTGTCTTTTTTACTTTTAAAAATTTTGTTTTAAAGAGAGTATAATAATAATTGATAAGACATTAGAACTGGTACACATTTAGAAGACCAAGATAAGAGGTATTCAACCATGGGTTTTGTACTACACATTGCTGTCTTAGATGTAGTTGGTTAGATCACAGATATCAGTACACAGAGTTAGTCACCATGAAAATTGTAAACATTAAAAGCATTTTCAAAAAACTGATGGAAATTATTAGTACAGTCAAGTGATGTAAATATACTTGCATGACTTTTCCCCCTTCCTTTTTTCCTGTCTTTTCTCATTTCTCTCATCTTTATTGTTTAATCTTTAAACTCAGTTTCTTTTCATATTTCCATTCCCATTATACCTTTCAGGTTCCATGTATTCTTTCAAGATCTCACACCAGGTAATAATATGATATTTACACATGTGTGCCTGATTTATTTCCTTTATGAATATAGCTTCTACTTGAATCCACATACCTATAAAGGCTTCAAGGTTGTCTTTCTTTAGAGATGCATAATACACCATTGTATAAAAATATCACATCGTTTTCATCCATTCCTTCTGGTGATGGACATTTTGGTTGGTTCCAAGATTAGTTAGGGCAAATTGTGCAGTTATACACTTGGGTGAGCATATGCACTATGGTATTATGTTTTCAGTTCTTGTGGGAAAACACCCAGAAAGGGAATAGCTGGATTGAATAGGATTTCCAGTCCTGGTTTTTGGAGGAGTCTCCACACTCTTTTCCACAGTGGTTGTACTAGTCTACATTCCTACCAACAGTGGAGAAGCATTCCTTCTTCCTCACAGGTCTCCAGCATTTGTTATTGATTGATTCCTTTAGGATAGCCGTTCTATCTAGAGTGAGATAGTATCACAATGTTGTTTTGATTTGCATTTGTCAAAAGGGCCAGTGCTGTGCAACATTTTTCATGTATTTATTTACCACTTGTATTTATTCTTCTGAGAAGTGTGGATTAATCTCAGATACTCATTTTTGGATTGAGTCTTTAAATTGTGGGGTCCTATTCTTTTAGTTCACTGTATTTCTAGACAGACAACCTTTGTCTGAGTGATTGTTGGTTAAGATTTTTCCCAGTTTGTTTCCTTTGACATGCAGAAACTTCTCTATAAGTGGAAGTCCCCATGGTTGATTCTTTGAAGTATTTCCCATGAAGTCTGATTTTGCTTATGAACAGTCTTCCTACTCCTATGTCTTCAAGATTTCCACCTACTTTCTCTTCCAGTAGATTTGATGTTTCTGTTTTGATGTTTAGATCTTTACTTCATTTTGACTTAATTTAGTGCATGGTGACAGACCAGGGTCTAGTTTAGTTTTGGGCGTGTGGAGAACCAGTTTTTGAAGCATCATTTGTTAAAGAGGCTATCTTTCTTCCAGTAAGCGTGCTTGGCCCCTTTGTCAAAGATAAGATGGCTGAGTGTGTTTATAGTTGTATGTACATCTTCTAATCTCTTCCATTGATCCTTGGGTACATTTTTGCCAATACCATGCTGATTTTGTCACAGTAGCTTTATAGTATAATTTCAAATCAGGGATTGTCAAAAGACATGGCAGAGGAAGTCAGAGACACCTCTGCCATGACTTTGTTGCCCAGGATTGCTTTTGCTATTCTTGTTCTTTTCTGATTCCCAATACATTTTAGGAATGTTTTCTCTAGCTCTGTGAGGTATATTGATGATATTTTGATAGGGATTGCATGAAATTGATATAAAAATTTGGGGAATATGGCCTCTTTCACAATGTTAGTTCTTCTTTTCTAGGAACAAGGAATATCTTTCCATTTTCTGAAATCCCCTTCAACTTCTTTTTGAAGAATATTGTAATTTGATTGTGTAGATCTTTTACTTACTTTGTTAGATTAATTCCTAAATATCTATTTATTTTTGGATGCTATTGTAAAGGGTATTATTTCTCTAATTTCTCTCTCAGTGAGTTTGTTATCTGTACAGAGGAATGCTATTGAGTTCCTGGTGTTGAACTTTGTATCCTCTATACTCCTAAATTTGTTTATTAATTATATGAGCTCCTTTGTAGAATTTTTTTGGGTCCTTGAAGTGGAATATCATGTTATCTTCAAATAATGATAGTTTAACTTCTTTTCTTTTCTTTATTTATTTTATGGTGCTGGGGATTGAACTCAGGATCTTGTGCTTATCAAGCAGGCACTTATTCTACTGATCTCTCTCCTGAGGCTCATTTAACTTCTTTACCTATTCTTATTGGCCTGTAGTTCTCTTTTTTAGTTGTGTCTTTCCCTGGTTTTGGAATCAGTATAATACTTTCCTCCAGGAATGATTTTGGGAGGACTGCTTCCTTTTCAATTTCATTGAAGAGTTCGTGGAGTGTAGGGATTATGTCTTCTGTAAATTTCTTGTAGAATTCAGCTGTGAATCCATCAGGATCTGGACTTTTGTTGGCAGTCTTTTTATTACGTTTTGTATTTCATTGGCTGTTATTGGGTTATTGAGAGTTGTTACATCTTCTTTTTTTTAATTTATTTTTTTTTATTGAAGTACAAATATCCATCAGACAGTTTCAAGACACCTTAACAAGACAGATTTGTTAAATTAATACATTGCAAACTGTTTTCATAATGTTTTGGTATCGTACAAGGTGCATACATGATATTATATTTACAGATATTATTTTAGCAGATGTCTCTTATCAGTAAATTAAGAGTGTAGCTGTTGTTATATCTTCTTGATTCAGTTTGGTAATTTGCACCTTTCTGGAATCCTTCCATTTCTTCTGTATCTTCTACTCTGTGGGAATAGATTCTCTAAGTAGCTATGGATGATCTTCTGAATTTCCACAGGATATGTACTAATTTCACCCTTTTCATTCCTTATTGCCTAAATTTGAGTTTTTTCTTTTCTCTTCTTTGAGGTTGCCTATGGGTTTATCAATTTTATTTAATTCTTCAGAAGATCAGCTTTTGGTGTCATTAATTCTGTGTACTATTTTCTTTGTCTCAGTAGCATTGATTTCTGCTACAACCTTCATAATTTCTTCCTATCTTTGGGCTTTGGGTTTGGTTTGCTCTCTTTTTTTCTAGAACTTTGAGGCGTAGCTTTCGCATATTTATTTCTTCTCCATCTGTTTTCCTAATGTGTGAGTTCACAGCTATACATTGCCCTGTGAGAACTACTTTCATTGCATCCCATATATTCTGGTAAGTTGTGTTTGAGTTTTCATTGGGTCCTAGATATTGTTTAATTTCACCTGTTACCCTGAGGAGGGTGTTATTTGTTTGTTTGTTTGTTTATTTATTTATTTATTTATTTATTGGCAGTACCACTTGCCAGGCAGGCACTAATGCCACTGAGCTATATCCCCAGCAGTAGGGTGTTATATAATTTCCATATGTTTATGGTGCTTTTGTGGTTTCTTTTGTCATTAATTTCCAGTTTCATTGCACTGTGGTCAGATAATATGCATGGAATAATTTCTGTTCTCTTTCATTTGCTTAAGCATGATCTAGGGACTAGTACGTGGTGCATTTTATCAATAAATTTTTGTTTGGTGGCCATCTCAGCCTGCTGGGGATGGGGTTGGCCTGGAATGTGATGTGAAGGATCAAACCAAGGTCCTTGTGCTTGTCTAATCTTGCCTAGGCAGGTGCTTTAGACTGCTAAGCTTTCTTACAGGCCCTGTGTTGCATTTTAGAGAACATTCCATGTGCAGCTGAAAAAAATGTGTGTTCAGTTGTTGTTGAGTAGATACTCTGTATATGTCCACTAATTCTATTTATTCAAAGGTTTGGTCAGTTCTGCTACATATTTGCTAATTTTTTTTCTTCTTGACCTATCTTTTTGAGGTAAGTGGGTGTTAAGATCGTCATATTGATTATTAGATTTTTGCATATCCCTTAAGTTTTGTCTTATGTTGTTGGGTGTTTTCATATTTGGTACATGCATATTTATGACTGCTATCTGTTCCTCTTGAATGTTTCTCCTAACCAGTATGTACTGACCTTATTTTTCTCATTTGATCATTCTTGGTTTGAAGTTCAGATTGACTACAAACACCACAGCTACTCTTGTCTTTTTCTAATTTCTGTATCTCATAGTGTTTGTTTTTTCTTTTCTTTAATTTTCATCCTATGAATTTCTTTATTGGTTAAATGTGTTTCTGGTATACAACACATTGTTGGATTTTTTTCCTAATCCACTCTGCCAGTCTATTTCTTTTAATTGGTGAATTGAGTCCATTTACAATTGATATGTATTGGCATATGTTGTCATATTATTATTATTATTATTATTATTATTATTATTATTATTTTGCTATTGTTTCCCTGCTTTTCTCTTGTTTAAGTGTTTGCCCTGTTTGTAAGGTTCTTTCTGTTGTTGTTGGAACTGTGGTCATTTTGATCCCTTTCTAGAATGTCTTTTAGCACTCTGTGTAGGGTCAGTTTGGATATCACAAATTTCTTCAGTTGTTCTTTGTCATGGAGGTATTTTACTTCTCCATTAAACCTGAAAGAGACTTTTACAGGATTTATCAGCCTAAGTTGGAATTTTTTTTCTTGTAGGACTTGAAATATTTCATGCTGTTCTTGACTTGATTTGTGAGGATAAATCTGCTATTATTCTGATGGTTTTTCCTTTAAAGGTGATCTGTTCTTTTTCTCTAATGGATTTTATTATATTCTTCTGCTGAATATCTGGAATCTTGATTTTTTTTATATCTGGGTATAGCTTTGGGTTGATATTATTTAGAGTTCCATATACCTTGGTTATGTGAATGTGAGGTTGTTTAACCTTATTTGGGAAGTTTCTTGCTATTCTTTCTGCCCATATTCTTTTTATGTCTTTTGTGTTTCCTCCTTCTTTCTCATTGATGCCCATTTGTCTTACATTGTTAATTTTTGCATTATCTGGAAGCCATTGAATTGTTACTCCCTGGATTCTAGTTGTTTTTAATATATTTTTCCTTTCCAGATCACTAGCTGTCCCAAGGTCTGAAAGTCTATCACTTTCATTCCAATGGTTTTGCCAATTTTAATGGAGTTTTTAATTTCCTGTATAGCTCTTTCAATCTACTTCATGCATTGTATTTCTTTCCTATATCGGTCATTCAATATTTCCATCATTTTTCTATTCTCCTTTATTTTTTTAATCAGTGTCTTCTTTAGAAACACTTAGTTGCCGGGGAGATGACTCAGTGGAATAAGCACTTCCCTAGAAACACTTAGTAATTCTTTCATTATAACCATCATTTCTTTTTTTACTTGGGAGATTATTTCTTATCTAATTTCCTCCATACCTTTCTGCAATTGTTTCTTTAGTTCAATTGCTATCATTTGAGAGATTTAAGGTGTATGACTTCCAATTTCTTCTATCATGATGTCTCTTGGATTTCTGGGCTTGAGATTGTATTTTGTTCCTTCTTTTTGTCATTTTCTATTTTAGAGAGAACTCTTTATTTTTGACTTCTTTGATACTCCTTTCATGAAAATTTGATAGTAGGTAGCTTTATCGTTGCCACAAGAACATCTCTGTAAAGAGTCTGCTTTCTATGTACCTCTCCTGTGTCAGAGATTCTTGTTTTTTGTATGTCCCAAGATTTTGCCTTCTCTATTGATAGTGAGATATTGCTTTCTGTTTGGCACTGTCCTCTGTCCTTCGGAATATGACTTTGATGAGGTAGTTAGCCAAGTGCCTCTCTATATTATTACCCAAGGGAAAACACGTGGTTAAGGCAGAAATGGTATCCTATTTACGTTGCTATAATTAGCAATAGTAACAACAACTTGTGAAATCTAGAAATTGCCACAGTTTTGTTACTAATAGGTTTGTAGTTTAGATCATAGGAGTAAACATTATAGATATATAACAAAACAGATTATAAATGGGGAATTTGCATTTAAATTAGTTCCCCTTGGTTCTGCACCTCTCTTTTACATATCTGGAGTCTTCTTGATAGATTAGTTCATCCAAATTACCTCCTGCCACTCCATGCTTTAAGGCTCCTCTTGTGGGTCTGGGCTTTAGCCTTGACCCCTCTGGGTATAGCAATATGCCTCAGGACATCCGGTCTGGTTCAACTGATGTCAAACTCTACCTGCCTCCCCTGGTTTGGGTTTGTGCTTGGCTCTTCCTGGCTGTGCCCTGTCCAAGTGGACCAGCTGGGCCTTGTTGCTGGGCTGAGCACCTCCGCCCACCAAAGTGGACCTGGAGACTCGTTCAGGCTGTCCCATCAAAGTGGCCCCAGTGGCACTTTCCAGATAAGTCCTGCCATAGAGGACAAGCAGCTCCTTCAGGCTGTGCCCCACTGAATTAGACTGTACTTTTTCTTAATCCTTTTATTTTTATTTCTATTTTTAATTGTCCTCGTTAGCTCTTTTCTATTTTTTTCCCTTATGATGTTAATTTTCCCCTAAGCTTATTCTATGTTCATATTTGAAATTGTGGGGATTTTGGGAGAGGGGTCATCTTTTCTTTCTTAAATTGCATCAGCCCATGTATCAAATCCTGCTTTTGTCTAATCATTTCACTTTTTAACTCTGCCCTATGGCTTGCTTCTACCATTGTCTCAAATTCTCTAAGCCCATTTGGAAATAAAATACTATTTTTTTCCCTTGTATGGTCATATCTTTATGGCATGATTTATTGTCTATAGGAACATTGTTCTCTGCCCCTTACTGTTTTCACACAACAACTTAACATGGGATTCAACCAATAATTGCCATTTGTCCTGTGCTCACACAGGGGAGGAACCCTCTGCCATCTGCTTCTGTTGTGCACTGCTAGAATCTAGTGGCTTACATTTCTGAGAGGCATTCCCATGGCTTCTTCTCCAGTGAACTCAGTCCTTTTCTTTATCTTTCTTTCTTTCCCTGGAAGAACCAGGTATTGAACTCAAGCCCTGGCACTTGCCAGGGAAGTGCTTATTCTGTTGAGCCATCTCCCTGGGCCCCCTCTTCTTTCTTATGCCTTTGGAGTCTTTGTTCTGTTTTCACCCAATGCCTGGAAGTTTTTCCAAGATATGGAAGACTTGTCTGGCTTTAAGAAAGTGACTTTGAGTATGGAGTGCATAAATATCATCGTATCATTTCTGTGAATTTCAATGTTTAGCATCACAAAGACTTATTTATTTTTTAAAATACATTTGGATCTGCAACAATCCAAGAGTTTACAGGGTATTTGGGGCCTGCAAGGACACTCTTGAGTTTGGGCTGCTTTTGCTAAACTGGCTAGGTGGGCTGAGAACATGTTCTCCTTGGAAGCATGCATCTGCCATGCTGACAGCTGACTTCCACTTTGGGAATGGGTACCTATTGGCGCTATGACTTCTGGGATGTTGGTTAGAAGCCTTCTTCTGCTTCCTACCATTGCTATTAACATGTGAATCATTTTGATCTCAGTGGTTTGAAGTCTCCTGCTCCTGGAAATACCTTCTCACTTTGTATGTGTTGTCAGCGGCTTTTTTGTTTTGTTGCATCAATTGTTCCATCTCCTTTTGTTGAGGGTATTTGGGCACGATTAAAAGATGGTTCCTCCTGCTATCATGCTGCACTTGTGCGTAATTATGAGACAACTGTAGTAATGAAGACATTTTTCAAGCATGTAAATAAAACCTGGAGTGAAATTGTATTTGTTTTTCTTTTTAATGTTATTGTCCTTCTACTCTGTAATATTGTTGCTGTTTGAATAGACAATCAAAATTGTTGAACAGGATTTGGAAAATGTCAAGGTTCTCAGGAGAGAAGGCTATTTTGTCCATGTTCATAACATTATGGAATAAATTATTCCAAATTCCTTTAAAATAAATACTAAAAATTACAATCTTTTTTTATGATAAGCCTCCCAGAAATTCAGTCTCACAAAATGTATAAATAATAATGCAAGAAATACAACCAGGGGAGGGAAAAGGAAATGAACTTCTACACTTTCAAAATCTGCCTGTTATTAGTCTGTATGCAGACTAATAATATACAGTATGCAGCTGTCAATATCCTTTTTTTTTGCCACTGTCAACATCTTATACAATTTTTTCTATTCAATGATGAATGACTACTTATAATTTCTGATCTAATGGTGTAACAATCAACTTACATAGTTGATGCTTTTTTAAACATTCTTTATCTCAAAAGACATGGTTGTTATAGGGAGTAATTAAGTGCAGTGTGCAGCATACAGAATCATTTCTTTTGTCAACTTCTATTGTGTGTGCAGCCAGTGCTACCTTAATTAATATGCCCAGACCCAGGACTTCACTTTAGTCAGCCACTCTGCTGTCTCAGCAAGAACCATGGTTGACCCTCTGTTTACGATTCCTCTCAATGAGCCAGCACATTCCGGTTATTCCTTCTGCAGTGTCTCTAAGATACTTTCTGCTTCTCTCTTATTCCCCCAGTCACTGCCATCTCTTCTGCATTTTTGATGCACACATTTCTGTTCCCCTCCCTCATCCACTCTCCAAATTTTGCATTTTCAAAGCATAAATGCCATTTCTTTACTTGAAACTCTAAAGTCTTCTTATGGCTCTGTGGATAAAATCCAGACTCCTTGATGTGGCTTTGAAAACTCTGACCCTCTACACCCTATTTGTCTCTTTAATTTTATTTTGCTGAATTTCCTTGAATTGTTTTTTTTAATAGTAAACAGACTTCAATCAACCACTCTGCTGCCCCACAAGTATCATGTTTGACCTTCTCTTTGCTACTCCTCTAAGTGAGCCATTTAATAGAAAACAGGCAATTCCGTTCACAGTTCCTTCCACACAATACTCAGTCATGTAATTTGTATCACACAAATTATATCTTTGTGCATCTTAAACTCAACAATCATAATATAATTCTTGATTTATGTACTTGTTTTAAATGGAACAGGAAAAATAACAGAAAATACTTTTAAACTGTTGATGATGTTTAGTTACATAATCACTCTTGGACATATTCTTTGTCTTTTTATGTACATTTAAATTTTCTTCTGATGTCTTTAGGGTAAAAGAGTATCTTTTGTGTATCCCTTATTTTCAATGAAAAGGATTTTTATTGGTACACTTTTGGCACTATACATAAAGATCACATTCATCATTGAGAATTTATACTTGTACATAATATAACTGGACCCTTGCTTTTCCCATTCACCTATCCTTCCTTCAACGCACTTCCCTTCCTTTATTACAAATGGCTTATTTTGACTTTTCCTTTTTTCTTTTTCCTTTTAAAACTTTTTGCTTCCTTCCTCTCCCCATTTTGTTCACTTTGTCCCCCTTCCCATTTGAACATTTTCTTCTCATTTCACAATATCTGTTGTACATTTTGGTCCTTATCTACCCTTTTACTATCTCATACCAGCGAAACAATGAAATAGGTATACATGTTATGTCCAATTTATTTCACTTAGGAGTATGGTCTCAAGGCTCATCAATTTATCTAGACATGTCTCAATCTTACTCTTTTTGTGGCAAAGTAGCACTCTATTATATAAAAAAACACGTTCCTTATCCACCCACATGTTGATGGACATTTGGACTGTTTCTAAGATTTGGCTATTAAAGATTGTGCAGCTATACAAGGATATATATATATATATATATATATATATATATATATATATATATATTGCCATGATGCCTTTAATTCTTTTAGGGAGCTACTGACAAGGGGAATAGATAGGTCAAATGGGACCTCTAGTTTTTGTTTTTAAGGAATCCTCACACCAATTTTCACAGTGGTTGTACCAGTCTGCACTCCCACCAACAATGAAGAAAGGTTCACTTTTCTTCACAAGCCTGCCAGGTTTTGTTTCTGGTTGATTTCTTGACATTAGCCATTCTTTCTAGGGTGAAATAGAAACTGAGTTGTTTTAATTTACATTTCACAAATGACCAATGATGCTGGAAATTTTTAATGTATTTATTTGCAATTTTGTTTCTTAATCTGAGAAGTGTATATTCACTACAGATGCTCATTTTTAAATTGGGTCTTTATGTGCAAGGGTTCTGATTTTTTTTTCTTGAGTTCTTTATATATTCTAGATAGTAATCCTTTGTCTAAGGATGAGGAATAGCTGGAAAAAATACTTTCCCACACTGTAGGTTGTCTGTTCACTTTGTTGGTGTTTTCCCTGAAATTCATTACTAAATCTAGAACTCTTTTGGTAGAGATTTTAATTCTTGTAGGCAGAGTATCATGTCTTCTACAAATAATGATAATTCAAAATTTTCCTTTTTCACCCTTATTCCTTTCATTTTTTCTGTTGTTTAATTGCTTTGGTCAATGTTTCCAGGATTATGCTGAATATAAAAATGGTGTCAGTGGCCATCTACATATTGTACCTAATTTTAGAGAGAAAACTTTCAGTTTTAAAAAATATATATGTATTTATTTGGTATAGCATCTAACTATGCAGCTCAGACTCTTAGTGATCCTCCCATCTCAAACTCCCCAACTCTGGGTTTATAGGCGCGCACCACCACACCTAGTTTCTCAGGGCTGGCATGGCATGCAGTATGGGGGATTGAATCCAGTCCTTGTGCCTGCCAGCCAGGCACTTGGACGGCTGAGCTATTTCCCCAACCCAAGATTTCAATTTTTTTTTTCCCGTTTAGTGTAATGTTGGTTATTGGTTTGTCATACATGATTTTTACCAGATTGAGATAAAGATCATGTTTATTTCAATTTCTTTGTAAGGTTTTTTGTTTTGGTCATGAATGGCTGTTGGATTTTGTCAGACACTTTTCCTGCATCTATTGAGATGATCATAAGTTTTTTGTCCTTGGTTGTGTTAATATGGAGTTTTACATTAATTGTGTATGTTGAACTATAACTATGCCTGTATCCCTGGTCATAGTGTATAATTTTCTTGATGACTTGCTGCATCCTGTTTTCTGGTATTTTATAGAGGAACTTTGCTTCTATGTTCATTAGGGTGAACATACGCCTGTTATTCTGTTTCTTGGATGGGTCCTTCTCTGGTTTTGTTATTAGGCTAATTGCTTCCAGGAATAGGTTTGGGAGTACTGCTTACCTTTCAATTTCATTGAAGAGTTTGAAAAGTAGTGGCATTAGGTCCTCTCTAGATGTCTTGTGGAATTCAGCAGTGCATCCTTTAAAGTCTATGCATTTATGTGTTGGTACATTTATTTATTTAATGGTTTACTGGGAATAGTGGCCTATGCCTGTTTAGGCAGATGCAGTGGCCAAAGTTTTATCCCTGGCATGCCCTACCAGCCCTGTCCCTAGGGCACAGCAATTAAGACTGGGCTTGGTGACACACCTGTAATCCTGGCCCTTGGGAGGCTGAACATAGACGGATCACTACAAGTCTGATCTACTTATTAGACCCTGTAAATCCTGTAGACCCTGTCTTAAAATACAATAAATAAAAAAAAAATAAAAATCACATCTTTAATTTCATTGACTGATATTGGTTTATTGAGTTTTTTTTGTACCTTCTTGATTCAACTTTGGTAATTCATATGTATCTAGGAATCTGTCCATTTATTCCGCATTTTCCATCTTATTAGAATACAAATTCTCAAAGTAGATATAGATGATCTTTTGGATTTTTGCATGTTCCTTTGTGATTTCACATTTTTCATTCCTAATTGAATGGATTTGAGTCTTTCCTTTTCTCTGATAAGGTTGTATAAGGGTTTGCCATCTTTATTTAATCTTTGAAAGAATCAACTCTGATTCAATGATTTTTGTAATGTTATTTTCATAGTCTCCTTTACATTTTCTGCTGTGATCTTTACAACTTCTTCCCTCATATGAGTTTTGGGCTTGCCTTACTCTTTTTTCTAGAAGCTTTAGTTTCAACATTAAGTCCTTTATGTGAGCTTACTCTGGTTTTTCTAATATGGGAATGCACTACTGTAAGTATCCCTTGTAGGATTGCTTCCATTGTTCCAGTAATTTTTTCCTTTGAATTTACTTAAGCATGTTCTGTGAGGTAGTATGTGATACATTTTGGAGAATATCCCATGGGCAGTCAAGAAGAATGTGCATTCTGTGTTATAGGATGTAACATTCTGTAGACATCTGCTAAGCCCATTTGTTCAAAAGTCTGATTTTTTTGTTGACTATTTTTATCTAGTTGACCTACCTGTGACAGTGTTGTGAGTCAGTGTTGAGATCTCCCAACACAATAGTATTCTTGCGCATTTGATTTTTCATGTCCATTAATCTTTGTTTGATATAATTGGGAGCACTGGTATACATGCATGTATATTTATGATTGTTAGCTCTTAGATTATTCCCTTTATACAGATGTAGTGGCCTTCTTTGTCTCTGTTAATCAGTGTTTGCTTGAAATCCACTATGTCTGCCAATATAATAGCTGTTTATGCTGTTTTTTTGGTTCCTGTTGAATGGAGTATTACTTTCTATCCTTTGACTTTCAGCCTATGACTTTTCAGATAAATTAAATATGTTTCTTGTATGCATCATGTTGCTGGAATACTGTTTATTGTGACATTCTCCAATCTGTTTGTTTTGATTTGTGAATTGAGATAATTAACACTGATAATTATAACTGATCTGTTTTTATTTTTCCTTGTCATGTTGTTTTCCTGTTGTTGGTTCCCTTCTTTCTGCTCTGTTTACTAGTGTTCCTAGTCTGGTACATTCATTCTGTTGGGGTTAATGTAGTTGTAGTCCTTGTTATTTCCTTCTTGAATGTCCTTCAGAACATTTTGGAAGACCCAGTACAGCTTAGCTGGTGAGTGAGAGCACCAGGCCCGCTGCCCCTGAGGGGCCTTTCCCAGCCTTCTCCAGTTCTGGCCCATGGCTCCAAACCCAGCACAGCTTGGCTGACCCAGCACAGCCTACCCAGTGAATAAGAAAATCCACTATCCTTTTGGGAGCCTAGTGGACCCACCAAAGCTCAGGCCCACCCACCTAGAGAGCAACCTGACTGAGACACAAGGGCTGACTCCAGCAACTTTCCGGGTCCTCACCCCAAAGCCAGCCAAGATAGTGGGAATTTTCACTACTTGCTCTGCATCCTGGTTCAGGTTGGGCTCACCTGACCAGGGAACCAACAGAGGGGAATCACAGGAGCTACAGGAAAAAGGAACTGAACACAACAGCTAGATCCAGGACAGGCTTAACTAGATAATCTCAAACTGAATAGACTGGCACCCAAATCTCATTATACACTAAGGTTATAGCTGCAACAAAGCTCTACACCAAAGGTCAGAGGTCAGTGCTATACAAAATGACAAAGAGGAGAAAAATGCAATCTCAGGCCTCGAGTCCACAAGTAAGTGCAGAGGACACTAGCTCAGCTGAAATGAATGAATTAACAGATACAGAAGCAAAGGAACAATAGCAGAAAAGTATAGAGGAACTCAGATGAGAATTAATTCCTGAAATAAAAAAAACGAAATATCTGAATACATAGTATCTGAAATAAAGAATCAAATCCAGAAACATCTGGGGGAAAACCAATGCTAACCCAGAATAAGTGCAGAGAGCACTATTCCAGCTGAAACATATGAATTAACAGCATCTGAAGCAAACAAACAACAAAAGATCATGAAGAATTCAAAGAAGAAATAATTTCTGAAATCAAAAAAGAATTCTTTGAAATCAAAGCAGCTGAAATGCAGAAACAAATCCAAAAATATACAGAGGAAACCCAACCTGGAAGAAACTCTGCAGAAAAAGAATTAATAACTACCTCCTAAGAAGACATGGATAAAAAAATTGAGGAGATCAGAAATATGATGGATTCCTTGAATGAGCAATACAGAAAAGAAATATAATGCATAAAGCAGAGTCAAAGAGATATAGAAGAACTAAAAATATGAATCATGAGTCTATAAAACCGATTGAGTGAAAGCGAAGACAGAGTTTCAGATCTTCAAGACGCTGGTGCAGATAGTGAAAAGGTGAGAAAGGATCGCTTAAAAACAATGAGAATTCAGGAAAAGATAATCCATCAACTGCAAGATGATGCCAGGATGAACAATGTGAAAATTGGTATCAATGAGAATGAAGGAGTCAATACAAATGACATAAAAAGAATTTGGGGAGAAATAATTGCAGAAACCTCCCAAATATCAGGAAACAATCCAACATTCAGGTCACCGAAGCATACAGAACACCAAATAACCTCAACCCAAGTAGAAACACACCGAGACATATAATAGTTAAGATCCCAGAAATCCAACACAAAAATAATATACTGAAAGCTGCTAGACAAAAGAAGCACATCACATTCAAAGGAAAACCTATTACAGCCAACTTCTCTACACAAACCATGAAGGCCGGGAGAGCATTGAGCAGAGTTCTTCAAGTCCTGTATGAAAACAAATTCCAGCTCAGGCTATTATACACTGAAAAACTGTCTTTCAAGTTTGATGGAGAAGTTAAATACTTCCAAGACAAAGAACAACTAAAGAATTTCATGATGACAAAGCCATCCCTTCACAGGCTGCTGAAAGATGTTCTAGATGGAGACCAAAATGATCAGAACTCCATGAATGAGAGCAGAAAGAACCCACTAAACAGGACAGACAGTTAAACACAGGATACAAAGGAGTAAACAACAGCAGGTAAATATCATGACAAACATAAATCAACACATTTCAATTATAACCATCAATGTAAATGGACTCAATTCACCAATTAAGAGAAATAGATTGGCACAGTGGATTAGTAAACAAAATCCAACAATATGCTGCATACAAGAAACACACTTAACTCAAAAGGAAATTCATAGGCTCAGAGTCAAAGGATGGAAAACAATACTACATGCCCAAGCCTTCAGAAAAAAGTAGGAGTAGCAATTCTGTTCTCAGACAGTCTCAACTTCAGACCAAGAAGGATCAAATGACACAAAGAAGGCCACTATATATTGGATAGGGGAAAAATTCGAGAGGAAGAGGTAACACTCATAAATATCTATGCACCAAACACAGGAGCACCCAACTATATAAGACAAATCTTAGTGGACATGAAAAACCCAATATCTAAGACCACAATCTTAACAGGAGACCATAACACCCCCTTATCTCAAAAAGATAGATCAACCAGACAAAAAATTAGCAAGGAAGTAGCAGAACTGAACCAGAGCTTGGAACAATGGACCTTGTGGACATATACAGAGTGTTCCACCCAACTATAGCTGAATACACATTTTTTTTCAGCTGCACATGGGTCATTTTCCAAAATGGACCACATACTAGTACAGAGGTCATGCTTAAGTATATGCAAGAAAACAGAAATTATCCTATGCATATTATCTGACCACAGAGCAATGAAACTGGAACTAAATGACAAAAGAAACCAGAAAATCCCACCAAATTCATGGAAATTAAGCAACACCCTACTCATCAAACAATGGGTCACAGAAAAAATTAAACAAGAAATTTAACAATATCTACAATTCAATGAAAATTCAAGCACAACTTACTGGAATTTATGGGATATGATGAAAGCAGTTCTTAGAGGGAAAGTCATAGCTATGAACTCATATGTTAGGAAAACAGAATGGGTCCAAATAAACACCCTAATGTTGCACCTCCAACATCTAGAAAAAGAAGAGCAGACAAAACCCAAAGTGCAAAAATGGGAAGAAATAATAAAGATTAGAGCAGAAATTAATTCAATTGAAATGAAGAAGACAGTTCAAAGAATCCACAAATCAAAAAGTTGGTTCTTTGAAAGACTATATAAATTTGATAAGCCTCTAGCCTACCTCATCAAAAAGAGGAAAGAAAAAATTCAAATGCAATAAGGAATGAAAAGGGTGAAATCACCACAGACCCAGCAGAAATTAAGAAGATTATCAATAGTTACTATGAGAATCTTTACGCTCACAGAAGACACAAAAGAAATGGACAGATTCCTTGAAAGGTACAAATTACCAAAACTGTACCAATTAGATATAACAGCTCTCAATAAGCCGATAACAGCCAACAAAATATGAAACGTAATAAAAACCAATCGACAAAGAGAAGTCCAGGTCCTGATGGATTCACAGCTGAATTCTACAAGAAATTTATAGAAGATATAATCCCTACACTCCACAAACTCTTCAATGAAGTTGAAAACGAAGAAGTCCTCCCAAGATCATTTCTGGAGGCAAGTATAATACTGATTCCAAAACCAGGGAAAGACACAACCAAAAAAGCCAATCTCCAATATGACCATAGACAAAAAAATACTCAATAACATCCTAGCAAATAGAATACAGCAAATCATCAAGAAGATCATACACCATGACCAGGTAGGATTCATCCTAGGGATAAAAGGATGGTTCAATACTCTAAAATCTATAAATGTAATACACTATATTAATAGACTGAAATCTGAAAACCACATGATCATCTCAACTGATGCAGGGAAAGCTTTTGACAAAGTCCAACACTCATTCATGTTCAAGGTCCTACAGAAAATTGGAATAGATGGACTACCTTAACTTGATAAAAGCTATCTATGACAACCCAAAAGCTTATATAATCCTAAATGGGGACAAACTGAAATCTTTTACTCTTAAATCAGGTACAAGACAAGGATGTCCTCTATCACCCCTCCTATTCAATGTAGTCTTGGAATCCTTAGTAACAGCCATTAGAAAAGAGGGAGAAATAAAGGGAATAAGAATAGGTAAAGAAGAAGTTAAATTATCACTATTTACAGATGACATGATACTTTACTTGGAAGACCCCAAAAATTCCATCAAGAAACTAATAGAACTGATAGGGAAATTCAGTAGCATAGCAGGATACAAAATCAATACTCCAAAGTCAATAGCATTCCTCTACACAGATAACAAGCACCCTCAAAGAGAAACATTAGAAACAATACCTTTTAAAATAGCACCACAGAAAATGAAATACCTTGGAATTCATTTAACCAAGGAAGTCAAAGATCTTTTCACGGAAAATTACAACACCCTAAGAAAAGAGATTATATAGGATTTCAGAAAATGGAAAGATATTCCATGCTCCTGGATAGGAAGAACGAACATCGTGAAGATGGCCATACTCTCAAAATAACTGTACAGATTTAATGTAATCCCTATCAAACTGCCACCAACATACCTCCCAGACATAGAGAAATCATTCCTAAATTTTATTTGAAACCACAAATGACCTAGAATAGCAAAGGCAATGTTGGCCAATAAAGACAAGGCAGGAGGCATCATAATTCCTGACTTGAAATTATACTACAAAGCCACTGTGATAAAATCAACATGGTATTGGCAACTAAATAGACCTGAGGATCAGTGGAATAGATTAGAAGATGCAGAGGCATCTACGAAAACACTCAGCCATCTGATCTTCGACAAAGGGGCCAAACAAGCTTACTGGAAAAAAGATAGCCTCTTTAACAAATGGTGCTGGAAAAACTGGCTTTCTACATGCCAAAAACTTAAAACTTGACCCAGCTCTATCACCATGCACTAAGCTAAAGTCAAAATGTATTAAAGATCTAAACATTAAAACAGAAACACTCAATCTCCTGGAAGAGAAAGTAGGAGGAACTCTTGAAGACATAGGGGTAGGTAAAGAGTTCATGAACAAACATATATTTGCACGGGAAACACTTTGAAAGAATCAACAACTGGGATCAACTCTCCTTGAGGAGTTTCTGCACGTCAAAAGAAATTGTCAACGAAGTGAAAAGACAACCCCCAAATTTTGAAAAAAATCCTAACCAATAAGCCATCAGACAAAGGTCTGCTCTCGAGAATATATAAAGAATGAAGATATAATAGGACCCTCAAATTTAAAGACCCAATTCAGAATGGGCATTTGAGATGAATACACACTTCTGAGAGGACAAAATTAAAGAAGTGAATAAATATATGAAAAAAATGCTCCACATCACTAGCCATCTGTGAAATGCAAATGAAAACAACACTGAGATACCATCTCACTCTGGAAAGAATGGCTATCATAAGGAAATAAATCAACAACAAATGTTGGAGAGGTTGTGGAGAAAAGGGAATACTTCTCCACTCCTGGTGGGAATGTAGCCTGGTACAACCATTGCGGAGATCAGTGTGGAGACTCCTCAAAAGAGTAAGACTGGAAATCCCATTCAAACCGGCTATCCCCCTACTGGGAATTGTCCCAGAGGAATTGAAAACATTATATCATAGTGATATATGTGTACCTATATTTATAACAGCACAATTTGTGATAGCAAAATCTTGGAAACAACCAGCATTTCCATCACATGAGGAATGGTTGAAAAAGATCTGGTATTTCTATATAATGGAGTATTACTCACCTATAAAGAATGACAAATTTGAAGCATTTATATTGAAGTGGATGCCACTTGAACATATACTTGTAAGTGAAATAAACCAGACACACATATAGTCTCCCTAGTATAAGAAGTCAAAAGAAGAAATACAAACAGTAATGTGCAATACAACTAAAAACAAGTGAGTCAGATAGTTAGGGCAAACTGAACAGCATATGCTGCAGGGTACTAATTAGCTTTTCTTCTGGATCTTTAGCAACCTAAGTTCACAGATCAAAACTGGAGAAATAGAAGAGCCGCAAGGTCAGCCAACATTTTGGCCCTACCCTTTCAAGGTCACTGAAGACCCAGGGCATAGGAGAACCTGTACTGTAACATCATGGAACTCAGTTGTGCCCCAAATTTTCTGATCAAGGAGATTATGGAGCCACAGAGGAAAGAGATTGATGATGTATAGTGTGTCTGGGGAGAGTCACATGGAGAGAAAACTTTCTCTCAGCCTCTCATAGAGAGCAAACCGGTCAAGCATTGGCCGTGACTCATCCACATGGATGACACAGAGAAGGTATCTACACCGTAAGGTACAGGATTACCAGATAAACCCTGAGGGGACTTCACTGACCTCATCAGAAACAAAAACTACATCTTTTGGTGTATAGGGCTTGCTCTATCTCTGTCTTAACCATCCAGCAGAAAAGTATAAAAATGAGGTATATAATGCGGGGCCATAATAATAAGTTGAGCTGTAAATGGCTATAGTAACAACTTCTTCAGATAACTCACTGTTATTGTGGAATGCTGGACTGTGTTAGATTGTGTCACCGAGTTCAGGCACCTAAATTGGTTTAATGACAATGGAGTGCTCATCTTTGACAGGTCTAGACAAAAAAAGGGGGTATAGAGAGGAAGAATCACGGTGTGTGTGTATGAACAGTACAGTTAGGATAAATAAGCTGTGCTTGTGCATAATTCTTTGAGTAGCAAGATTTGCACTAATAGTGGTTGGACAAGATATTATGTTGGCTTCTAGTACTATGGACACACACTAGGGAGATAACAAGGTAGAAAGTATTAATTATTGAATCTGTGATATAATTCAGCTATAAAAATAAGATAAGTATATAGCTACACTCTCTTCATTCACTGACTAGAGACATCTGCTATAATAATGTCTGTACATATATCATGTATGCACCTTGCACGACACCAAAACATTACAAAAACATTTTGCACTGTATTAATTTATCAAATTTTACAGTGCAAATCAGATATTCTTTGTCATGGAAGTATCTTATTTCTTCATCAATTTTGAAAGATAGTTTTGTAGAGTGCATCAATCTTCATTGGAGACTTTTCTTTTACGGCTTATAATACTTCACTCAAAGTTCTACTTGACTTGTGTGTTTGTGTTGAGAAATCAGCTGTGATTGTCATAGGCTTGTTATTATAGATTTGTTTCAATTATCTAACAGTTTTTAGTATCTGTTCTTGGGTTGAATGTCTGAATGTAGACTATTAAATGCCTATATATATAGATTTATGTATTTTTATCATGGCTAATTACTGTTCTATATGCCTCATTATATATATATGAGACATATATATGAGACACACATGTCTATTAAATGCCTATATATATAGATTTATGTATTTTTATCATGGCTAATTACTGTTCTATATGCCTCATTATATATATATGAGACATATATATGAGACATATATAAACCCTGAGGGGACTTCACTGACCTCATCAGAAACAAAAACTACATCTTTTGGTGTATAGGGCTTGCTCTGTCTCTGTCTTAACCATCCAGCAGAAAAGTATAAAAATGAGGTATATAATGCGGGGCCATAATAATAATATATATATGTCTTGTTTCTTGTTGGGGAAGTTTTTCTGCCATGAGATCTGTGAACATGTTTTTAATATCATGCTCAGTGTCTCCTGCTTTTTCATTTACTTTGATCAATCTTATGTTACACTACTTTGTGTCATTTAGCAGCTTCTGGATTAATTTCTCATGATCCATTGCCATTTTTAAGAACCTTTCTATGGCCAACTATACCCTGTCTTCTTTCTCTCAATTTCTGTCTTTGCATTGGCTCATTCTGCAGTATATACTTTCAAGTTGCGGTCTACTCAGTCCAGCTTGTGGTCCTAGTTTATAGGATTCTTTATGACCCTTAGATAATAAGGGTCTCAGTCTTGGTATACCAGGAAGTACAACTGGCTATGCCAATTATTTCATTTTGACTCATATGGCCCAATAAGCAATAATAACCCATCAAACACAACCTAGAGTGGCAAACTGAGATAATTATTAATTTGCCAACTTTACTCATGTGAACTGAGTAAAGATTTGTGGTTATATAGCAAAATTTAAAACTAACCAGAAAGTTGCATGAAGGCATGGCAGCAGTCATTGTGTGACTTCAGGCTGCACTGCTTCTCTCATGCCATGAGTTTGGGCTCAGCAGAAGCCCCTGCCTGCCACCTTCTTCTTCATTAGAGTTTCTCTTTGTGCTCTCATCTTGAGCTTCAATGCTCCTGAGCGATTGAGCTTCAATCGTTCCTGCATCCAGGGCAACCACTTGCCTCCTTCTTCTGTTCCTTGCATTGCCATATTCCAGTGTCTGAACACCAAATCTTAAAGAAGCTCTTTCTTTGCTGCCCACCACTCCAATATCTCCCAGAAGTCCCATCCTTGGCTTCTTATTGAGATAAACTCTCTTTGCCTCTAGATCTTCCTGTATGCTGTTCTGTCTTTCTAGAATACCTATCTCTTCCCTTGTTTCATTAGCCTAGGAAATGCCTGTGCATTTTTAGCACTGAGTTGAAAGATCCTTTCTGGAGACTTTTTCTGAATTTTTGCTCAGGTAACATCCTCTTTCTGCAGGTTCTCAGTGGTTTCTCTATTTTTTCCCTATAACAATCATTACCTTCATTGCTTTGTGTACATTACTGTTTTGGAACAGTAGGCTTCTTGAGGACAAGAGATGATTTCCTCACTGACCATCCAATCCTCAGAACTGAATCCATTTCCTAACACATATTTTAACATTTTTAAACTATAATCAAATACACATATAAAATATAATACCTGTTGTGTGGGTCTAGTGTGATTCTGGGTCTCAGTCACCTCTGGCCAAAAATTTGGGAGGAACTCAAAAACTCAGTATAAAAATAAATTATGTTTACCATGATGAATTACATCTGTCAACTTGACTGGGTCACAGGTCACCCTTGTGTCTGAATAGACATGTCTCAGAAGGTCTGTGAAGCTGTCCCCAGGAGAGGTTAGGATTGATGGGGGACTGTGAAAAGCAGGTGGACCCCCCAATGTGTGTGACACCATCTTGAGGGCTGAGGATTGAATAGCACAGAGAGGCGGACAGAGAAGTCATGCATCTCCTTTCTGCCTGACTGTTGAGAGCTCGAACAGGAATATTTTCCTTCCCTGGGTACACCTGGTTCTCAGGCCTTTAACTCAAGCTATAATCTATATTACTGCCTCCAGATCTTAAGCTTGGGAACCATGTCATTGGCTTTCTTGGGCCTCCAGCTTGCCGACCATAGGGCTTCTCTATCCTGTAACCACCCGAGCCAATTCTTCTCTCTCTCCCTCTCTCTCTCTCTCTCTCTCTCTCTCTCTCTCTCTCTCTCTCTCTCTCTCTCTCTCACACACACACACACACACACACACACATCCACCTATCTATCTTTAAACACAGGTATACTTCCTACTGTTTTTCTTTCCCTGGAGAATAATAACTACTGAAATATTTTAAGATATAAAACTAACAGAAAATTATCCATGATAAACAAAATATCAACATTTTATTTATCAGTCTTTTTTTTTTTTTGTACCAGGCATCAAACATAGGACCATGCAGGTGCTGTGCCACTGGACTATCTCCCTTGTCTTAATTCTTTTTTTTTTTGGAATCCAGGATCTTGCACTTGCCAAGCAGGCACTTGTGCCACTGAGCTAGGTCAGCGCTCAGCAACAATCTCAGAGGCAGTCACAGTGCTACACTGAGCCATATTGGAGTCCGAGGCAAAAGGAAAACCATCAGCCATAACAATCTTGTTTTTATCTTAAAATGCATTATTTGCCCATCGTGTGTTCTTTGCATTAATTGAATTTATTAAACTACTGCATGAAACTGCTAGTTCTCTTGAACAACAAATATTTTAGAGTATTCTGAGAATTTTATGATTGAGGTGAATGGCTCATTTATATCACTTTTTCCTACCCAGTGCAGTCCCTTAGACCTCTCTAAGGTTCTCTGTGGACATGCACAATGCATGCATCCATAAGCTTCTGTTTGCTTTTTCTTCTGTTAATCCATCTTTTGTTTGTCTGGTCTGTGGGGATCCAGACCATACTGAATCGAAGAAAAAAAAAATTTCCCCTATGTACTATTCCTATCTCCTAAGCTCTTATTAGAAAATGCAGAGATTCTACTTCTGCCTCTGTAAAACAACAGAATTCTTTTTCTCCCTAATTTCTCTTCTTTGTCACTTGCCTAATTTCTAGGCAAAATGTTTATCAAGGTAATTTTTTCCAACTTAAGTGCCATTTCCATTAAAATGAATGAATAAATGTTTCCCTTGCTTAGAAAGTAAAGTTTATCCATTGTTTCTGCAAATATGGATTTTTCTACTTACAGACTTTGATTTGGTAAGGGATTACCATCAGTAAGCAATGATACTAGACACTTCTCAGATTTTGAAAATGTATTTTCCAATTTTTACAATGCAATATAGATATTGTCTCCATTTTATATATGAGACATTCAAGGCTTAATGAATTGTGTGTTATTTTGTTGAAAGTCATGTAGCTAGTAAGTTGGTGAAAGAACTTGAATTTAGATTTAATTTCCAAGCCTGGCATTTGCCACAAGCCTATGCTGTATCATTTAATATAGCTTACATGCCTTTTTCCCTTCTTTGTACATTTCCCTTCCCCTTCCCTCCTTCTCCCCTTCCCTCCCCTCTCCCCTTCCCTTTCCTCTTCCCTTCCCTGTGCTTCTCTTTCTTCCCCAGTATTTGCTCTAAATACTACTCTAGGTGCTGGGATAAAACAAGTCCTTGTCTCTGAAGTTTACATTATAATTAAGACATGAGTAGAGACAGGCAATGAACAAGAAAATTATATTTGTGATCAGGGTGTATTTAGTATATCCGATGTTGTCAAGAGCTGCAGCTGATTAACAGTCCCTGATAATCACCCCCAGAGGGCAGCAAGTGATGGGGAACAAGGAAAGTAGGGCAGAGAAAATACACTCATGGCACATAAGAGCCCAAGATCCACTCATTTGGTATTTACAATTTGAATTTTATCATCTCTTCCAAATTCGTTTTTACTAATGAGAAAAATGTGTGATTGTGTGTTTTTTCTGCAACTTCTATATTTTAGCTGAATATATAGGACATTGTATCACCTGCTGTCACATGCACCCCAAATCTCTGCCGAAGAGAGACTGCGGAGCTTGCTTTCTTCTGACACTGAGAGCAGGAAGAAAGGGCGCCTCCCCCTGGACTTTCTACAGGGTCTGTAGGAGAAGGTACACTGCTTTGATGATGTAAGTAAATGGAACACGTAGTAAAACCAGGGTTTAAAATGTTTATGTAATTTTCATAAATCATAACATGGAATAAATTTTTAAAGTTTTGAAAAGTTGGGTTTGCAAACTGCAGTGTCACAGTTAAAAAGTGATTGTCAGTTTCAAATTTGTTTTCTTTATTATGTGTTCTCAAATTTCAGATATATCTTGACTTTTATTCTTTTTGGCATCTGGTTCCCATTATGTAAATAGAACAAAATTTTGTTTCTGACCCATTTTTTTTTGGTGAAACAAGGGATTGAACTCAAGCCCTTGCACTTGCTAGGGAAGTGCTTATTCCACTGAGCCATTTCCTTGGCCCCCTGACCTATCTTAAACATGTACAGATGAACTACATGCAAATGCATTTTTGTATTTGCCTAAATGGGCTGTGATTCAAGTAAGGGAGATTTTAGGCCGAAATATATTTTCTTTATACTTTTTTTGTGTTACCACTGAATCACTAGGCATTTTCTTGTTTCCCCTTTCTGTAGGTGTGATCCTTTTATCATGGAGGCAGTGGTTAGAAAAAAACAAAATGGGAAGTATGATGGCAAAGACTTATTTGGCAAGTTCCCCAAACTATTTTTTAAGATGCTGTGGCCAGTTTGAGGGAGAGAACATCATTCACATGTGAGGGACTGGGCCATTCATCCTCTGATGTGTTCAGCTACAGCACGGCTGTGAGGCTGAGGAAGCTGTAAATCGTCCTGTAAGTTAACATTCACATTTAATTAATACTAATAGGCAAAGCTTTCCCGAGAGGGAGATGAGGTGGTAGAACAGTGCTGGAGAAGCAGGTGGTAAAAGCAGTGCGTGAAAGTTTTATGTCCATATCAATCCGGTTGGACTGCTAATAGTACCGTCTTCTGTCAATATTTTTCCATGGCTTGTTTTTTGAGAATGGCTCCTTTGTGGTTTGGATTTGAGACATTCTACTGCTTAATAGACTAGATATCTTCACTTGTTCCTGGAAAAGGTAGGAGAACACACTCAGACTCACCACACTTCTCATGCATGATTTCATAGCAGATACTCCCATTCTTGACATCCATCAGCTTAACCATAGGCCCAGATGGCTTGTTTTGGGCACTGCGCTATGACAATGGCCAGAGGCTGGGATTTCTGCCTGGTCCTTGGGCTCCATCAAAGTCAAGTGGACTCATCATACTGCATAATGTAAGTATAATAGCCCTTGGACTATTCCACTCTGTGCTTTTACACGTTAAAAGGCAGTTTGAGGGTGTCCTTCTATAAAGTCCATAAGGTGGTGTCTGTATAGAGGATGAACAACCCATACAGATTTCCAAACACACCCACAGTGCACCCAGGATGGCCTTATTACAGTTGTGCTTAATGTGTAAGGGGCTTCTAGGTTTCACCAAGAGGCGGCAGGAAACAAAGCATGACTGAACCTCATTTCCAGCATCCCTACTGTTCACCTTAATAAGTCAACGGTGTGCCTGACTAAATGGTCCTCTGGGGAATTCCCAAATGTTATTCTTCGTCAGAGATGATCTTCTAGTTGTTTTCACTAACACCATCTATGAGGTGTGAGTAACATGGCCCAGCAATGTCACATTGGGATGGACATTGGCAGCACAGAGATATGCTGTAAAACTCTATAAAGAGAATAGCAAAGCTACGTGCCATTATCTTCTTCCCCGGGCTCCAGAGAAGGTAGTTTCCTTTCTGTCTTTCCTTCCAGGCCTAAAAGTTTCTCTAATCGTACAGTGGCTACTCCTCTTCCTTAAAGGATTGCTCCTAGAGCTTCCCGTGATAAAGCTTAATTTATGAATTAGGCACAGTAAGAGATGAACAACAATAAGTAATAATAAGATGAAGCAATTATAACAAATACGAGACTGTGATAAAGTTATATGAGTGTGATCTCTCTCAGTTGACCTCACTCTTCACCCTTCACATAGGTAACTAAAATCACACGTAGCAAGATGTGGATAATAAAGGACTAATGAATGCTAGTACTTGTATAAGCTACTTGAACAATTCTTCCACCTGATTTTGACTTCCTACTAGGGTGAACAGGGGTGTGTTGCTGGCTTCCTCTCCCCAAATGGTCCTTGGAGACACTAGAAGCAAGAAGGAAGTGTAGGTTCGGGAAACAAAAATAAAAACGCTGTGATCCTCCTGGGAGTGTGAAGGGCTCTAGTGAACTTGTGTGTGTGTGTGGAGGAGGAGGGCAGCAAAATGGGGGACAGGTTGGGGGCAGAGAGACCGATCCAGGCTGTGGATCAGGGCACCATAGGGGTAGCAAGACAGCAGGCCTTAGCTTTTGCTGTAGGTTCCTCCTCACATGGCTTTGCTATTCTCTTTATAGATTTTTATAGCACAGCTCTGTGTTGCCAGGTGTTTGTCTCAGAGCAAGCAAAAAAAAATCCTTATAGGAACAAGAAGTTTATAAAATCAGATAAGGCCTAACCAGCCACACTCTGGTATTCTCTTCACCTCTACCTCTGAGACTCTGAGGAGCAAGGATTAGGGGAACTAGAAAACCTCTTCTTAGGAGAAGAACAGGAAATGACAAGGACAATACATATAATTTATTTTCCAGAAGCCATCATGCCTAGACATTGTAGTAAAATTTAAAAACACAGACAAAGAGATTTATACAAATTTCCAGAGATAAACAGCAGACCATCTACAAAGATCAAAGTTGTCAACAGCAACATTACATTTTATATATATATATATATATATATATATATATATATATATATATATGTATATATTCACAAGATAGCCAAGATAATTGTATGACTAATTTCTATTAGTTTATTGAAAGGAGAAGTTAGTGCTTATATTGTTTGAACAATTTTGAGTGCCTATATCTGGTAATCTGAGCAACTACCTTGAAGATAATAAAATACAATGTAATAACCATTGTTAAATTCTCATCATCTTTTTTTGAAGCTCTGTATTATTTCTTTCTCCTTAAAATAATCGAAAAGAAAACAATGGCTTGGCCTTTTTAAATATTGAGGGGAAACTAATTTTGAGACAAGAGTTATCTATGGATCCACACTGGTATCAAACAGAACAATATAAATAAAAATATAGACACTGTCTGCACCTGTGCTATTTGTGTATCAGCAGGCTGAGACTCTGGGGCAGTTCCCTGGTTCTCAGTTACAGGCTCCTTCCGCCATCTTGATGTCTCTCCCCCAGGTGCTGGCCACATCGTCATGTGGCATGTTCTTCTTCAGATGTCACCATCATATCTACATTTCAGCCAGGAGAAATGATGACTAAGAAATTTATGAAAGTGAATGAAAAAAGATCCTTTTGCTTTTTTGAAAGCTGTAACCAAAAGATGGACATGCGACTTCAATTAATAGCACGTTCCCAGGCTGGTCTTGAATTTGTGATCCTTTTTTTTTTTTTTTTTGTCTTTTTGAGACAGGGTCTCACTATGCAGTTCAGGCTGGCCTTAAGCTCACTTTGTAGCTCAGGCTGGTCTCGAACTCACAACAATCCTCCTGCCTCAGCCTCCCGAGTGCTGGGATTACAGGCCTGCGCCACCACGCCCGGCTGAATTTGTGATCCTTTTGCCGCAGATCCTTTTGCCTCAGATTCCCAAGTACTAGGAATATAGGCACGTGGCACCATATCTGGCTGTGAGTCTTAATTCTAGATGAATGTAAGTTCAGTCAAAATTTAAAGATTCTAACAATATAGTTAGGATAGATATGCAGTGCTTTGGCATAATTCTATGAGAAGAAATATATGCACTAATGATGTTTGGACAGGATATCCTGTCTGCTTGTGCTGTGGATAACCACTGGGAAGATAACAGTGTAAAAAGAATTAGTTATTGAAACTGTACTATAATTCAGCTTTGGAAAAGAAAGATAGGTATGCAGCTACATTCTCTTAATTCATTGATCAGAGGCATCTGCTGTAATAGCATTTGTGCATAGAGTATCATGTATACACCTTGTGCAGCAGAAGGCCAATACGAAAACAGTGTGCAATGTATAAATTGTTGAATCTGTCCTCCTGATTTGAGTTGGAACTGTCTCATTGCTACTTGTTCTTCAATAAAAAAATAAAAAGCCCAACATTTAAAGATTCTGTAACAAAATGGAAAAGTGAAAAAGGGGGATTTAAGAAAAAGCATCATTATATACTTAAAAATAAAATTATTTCCAGTAAAACAGGGAAAAAGAGAAACTATCCACTAGCATCACTAATGCTAAATATAATACTAATAAGTGCTATGTGAAAAAGAAATGGTATGTAGCGGGTGATCCAAGACGAGGCAGGCCCTTCAATGGTGGCACAATTTACCTTGAAGATTAACAACAAACTCAATACACAGGCTACTAAAACAGGAAAGAGAATGCAGTAAGGTTGCTGGGTATATGATCAACTTAAGAAACTAATGCACTTTTCTACTATTATTAACTACCTAGGTATAATCAAAATAACTTTGATTCACAATTCCAATAAAATGTTAGAGGTATTTGAGTTTTAACAAAGAATACATAAAACCCTTTTTAAGAAAAATTTAAGCCCACTGGAAGACATAGAAATTAATCTAAATAAATACACTTCCAATGTCTTTGGGTATATATCAATATTATGAAGATATCAGTTCTTAGCAAATAAATCTATATATTCAAATTCCTAGTAGAGTTTACTGTAAGATTTATATGAAAGAATAAATGTCCATGAATAACTAATTCAGTCTTTAGAAAACAGAGAAATGAAATGGTTTTCGTTTTAGCAGATGTTAAAACATACCACAAACCTTTACAATGGCATGAATAGGTGATATTGGCTTAAGAACAGAATGGGTAATTCAGTAATGTAATATAGGACAAAGATAGCACTAAAATTAATTTGCAAGCACACATGTTAATAGAACATTTTGGGAAAACTATTATCCAAATAAAGAGAAGTTAAACTGATTTCTGTCTATTAACATCCTCAAAAGTGGACTCTAGAGAGATTAAAGGCCTGAATGTAAACAGTACAATTAAATGGAAGATTATGAGAATATCTCTTTACACAGGGAAAGGAGAATGTTTCATGTATTCTTCTGGTTTAGAGCTAAAATGTACCCCCCAAGTCCTGTATGTTCTGAGTGAGTGGATTGCGGGAGCACTGTACGTACTCATCAGTGTGTTAATCCCGGCTGAACGTGCTGTTAGGAGGTCGGGCCAGGTTGAAAGTTGGTCCTTGAGCACATTTTCTTGAAATGGTATATCTGCCTCCTCCTCCTCCTCCTCCTCCTCCTGCTCTTTCTCTTCCTCTTCCTCCTCTTCTCTCTCCTCTCCCATCTCCCCTCTTCCCCCTCCTCTGTCCTTTCTCCTCTCTCTCCTTTCCTCTCTCTCTTCTTTCTCTGCAGTGTCCTATGGTTTCTGCCTTGGAGCTAACCAACCATCACATTGAATACTCTAAAACCTTTGAGCCAAAATAGACCTCTTCTTTGTGCTGCAGGTGTTGGGTTTTTATCCCAGTGATGGGAAAACTGAGGAAGGCATACACTTCTGCAATCATGCACCACAGAGTAAAATCTAAGTGTCTCATTGAACGAAAGATTCCAGAGACAAGTTTAGAAATGACAGGAAATGGCAAACTATTTGGCAATGCCTAAACTGACAAGGGATCAGGCCAAAACCTAGAATACATAAAGAACTAGGAATTTCCTCAAGTCAACCACCAAATGGTAGGACCTTTAAGGTACAGAGCTGGTTGAGAATATTTTATGCAACTTACAGAAGAGAGCAACCTAAAATTTAAGAAATACCAAAGAGTTGCCCAAATTCATCATTCATGGGAACTGGAAATTAGCATTATAATGAAATATAGATATGGAGATTTGCCCTTGCCCAGTGCTCGTGTGAGTATGCATTTGTGCAGCCAAGTTGAAGACCATGCTGACCAAATTAAGTATGTATGCATTCTAGATCCACGGGTTCCCTTGCCAGTTATTTCCCAAAGGAATTCATAGTGAGACATATTTATGGGTGTTCATCGAGGCATTGTTTGTGGGATTTGGGAACAATCTGGGTTAGAGGATAAGTGCAGTGTTTTGTGAATTTCTCTATAAAATTCAGGGCAGTAGCAGAAGCCATGAACATCAGATACGGCAATGCCAAGAATTTTTCAAGACAGAGCTCTGTGTCATTAATGCAAGAAACTCTGACATCTGTAGTGCTGAGATCCAAAACCACTCGTTAAAGTCTTAAGGAATGTACTCAAAATCCAGATTCAAATTTTATAAGAATAAACACCAGTCAGAGAATATTCATCCTACATATTAGAAAACTTGCTGCAGTTGTGGTGGAGGAATAGGCGTGCAGAAAGGAAATAAAGAAAATAAATAGGTGAGGAGCAAGCACTTAGCACAGATCATTACTGAAAACATTTCTTTCTGTTGCAATCTTCAAAACAGAAGGGACTGGTTGATCAAGGGATCCTTTCTGAAGAATCAGGGGTGAGGCTGGATGGGGGATGGTAGAAGGCCCTGATTTGAGACTAGGTCATGGAAGGCTGCCAGGGAGCCTAACGGTGATCTGCACCCACTACCCAGTGACAAGGGCCCAGGAGCTCCAGGGGAGCCCCGCCACCTTCCTGGTTTTTCTAAACAAAATACATAATCCTTACAGTGAAAAAGTCTGAGGCCAACTACAGACCACACAGGGACACTTTTTCTTCATTAAAAATGAAGACCTATCATCAAAGACTTCTAGAATACAAGAGACGGTGGGAAGGCTTAGACCTGCTTCACCAGGGACTTTCTGGCTCTACAATTAATTGGCTGCACCTGGACTCATTTCTCCAGGTGTAATTTGTCTCCACAAGAGACCAGCCTTTAAAACCTTGGGAAGCATCAAATATAGCAGAAAAAAAGAGTAGTTGGAAGTAAAAAAAAATATTAAAAGTCATCCAAATTTTAAAGGCATTTGTGAAAAGATATGAACTAATATAATGTTGGCACAGTGTTCTGTTTGTTTTTTCTGATTGTCTGTAAATGCTTTGTGTATCTATATTTTTAAAAATATTTTAAATCTCCTCCTTTAAAAATCTTTCTAAATCCTAGCTTCAGGTTTTTGGAAAGCTGTTTATCCTTGGAAAGTGCTAATATATTCTTTCCTAAAGTTACAATTTTGTTTCTGATTTTGCTATTGAAAATAGCCTCAAATTCAGGGTTACAAACAAATGAAACAAACTCACAAAATAAAAATTATTGGAGGATGGCATAGGAACCTAACAACTCTAGAATATCATCTAACATAGAGATCTCAAAAGGTTAAAATGTATAATACTCCTTTTAGCCTAAATAAAGGTAGTTGTGGTAGAAACATTTTAAATTCATCAAATGACAAAACTTTTAAATTATGACTTCAAGGGAAGAGTTAGTGTTTATACCAGATTTTGAAAAAATGGATAGACTTTCGGTGGTAAAAAGTTTATTTGAAGCTGGGCGTGGTGGCACATGCCTGTAATCCCAGCACTAGGGAGGCTGAGGCAGGAGGATTGTTGTGAGTTCGAGACCAGCCTGAGCTACAAAGTGAGCTTAAGGCCAGCCTGAACTGCACAGTGAGACCCTGTCTCAAAAAAGACAAAAAAAAAAAAAAAAAAAGTTTATTTGAATGGAAGTTCAGAAATGAGCAAAGTGCAGGGATATTTGGGGAATGGCAAGTGATCCTGTTTGTTTTAATACAAGATTGGCCATAATAAGAAAAAGTAATGTAAGCTATATATAAACTTCTTATTTAATCTTCACAACTCTACAGGAAAGCTTTTCAAGTAAAGGCACATAGGATGGGTCAGAATGGGAAACCAGGTACAGAGACCCATGTTAACAGTGCAACAGAGGTGGGTGGTGGCCATGGAAGTGCATTGAAGAGGAAGGGGAGAGGGGAGAAATCAAAGGTGATTCTGAGGACGCTAGCCCAGTGGGCTTGGCTGCAGCTCCAAGGTATCATCCGACGAAATAGCAAGGCCATGAGACTTACTTTGGTGAATAAAAGCAAATAATCTTAGGAATTTAAGTGAGATACTGGTGCAAAATCCAGGGGAAACCACCCAGGAGGCTTCCAGAAACACGAATTTGTTTTTACTCTACGGGACAAAACTACCATTCAAATTTTGAAAGACAATGAAAGAAAAGGGCTCCAATCCCAGCATAGTAAATGCTCCCTGAGAATCTCAGTAGGAGAAAGGACTGAGAACTGATGGGACCTTAGGGGGACAATGACCGTGCTTCTCAATGGTGGTGACCTTTCTCACGTCCTGAGACATGAAATATGCAAAACACTCACGATTAACAGGGCCTTTAACGGATTCCCTCGTTACTCCTCCTGCGTTGGGAGGAACTATGCATAACTCAACGAAACCTTTTTGTTTGTGTAGAAGAGAGATACTCTCTCTCTCTCTCTCTCTCTCTCTCTCTCTCTCTCTCTCTCCCCTTCTCTTCCCCCCGCCCCTCCCCTCGTCTCTTTCTCCACGCTCCCCTCCCCTTTTTTCTTTTTACATTTTAGGGAAGGGTCTGCAGGGTGTTCAGAGTCTCACTACTAGATCGGACTCCTAGTGATCCGCCTGTTTACAGCCTTCCAAGAGCTGAGATTACAGGCGCGAGCCTCCACACCCAACCTCAATTGCTGTCTCAGCACACCCCTGGGAGATTCTCAATACTGCCTTCTACCACTTGTTCCTATGGAGTGGGTGAGTGAGAATTTAACTGGTGAAGGAGTCCACTTCTTACAGCTGTGGATCTTCATCAAGCCATTTGATCTTTTCTAATTTTCCTGTTTGTGAAAGAATGCTGCAGGTATTGTCGTCACCACTTCTAAAATAGAATCCATCTTTTCTTTTCTCTCTCTAGGAAGAATGACACTGTAATCTGGCTTCTCAGTGGTAGAAACAGAAAATGCTCCATTCCGTAGTTCTTAGTCTAGTGAGTCTCACAGATCTGCCATTTTTTTCAAATTTTAAAAAATGCTTCTATTTTAGAAATCTCAAAATCATAGAAAAGTTATTGATACTGAGGAGACATCATAATAATTCATATTTTGCAAGAGAATTCCTAGTCTGTGTTTAACATACGTCATTCCATGTCATTTACCCATTCATTCTACAAATGTTTAATAGCACCTAAGTTGCAGTACAATTCTGAGGGCTGGGGATAATTCCTATGCTCAGAGATTTTTGACTTCCACATGGAAATGCTACAGGAGATAGGGCATTGCAACGCTGGCAGGAAAAGTGAGTGGGACCTGCCAGTTACACGACTCCAGGGCAAGCCAGGGCCTATGTGGAACTTTTAGGGAGCTCTGAAGCGATGTGGACTGCATAGAGAAGACCGGACACAGCAGGAGCCTGCCATGGTCACAGCACCACTGCAGCCAACATCGCATTTCTCAGGTGCTGTGTACTTTCATTTTTTATTTTATCCCCCTTTCCTTGTTCTACTCAAGTTTCTCAGCACAGCTCGTTTCTCCCATGTCCACTGACCCTGCATTTTTCAAATAATATTTGGTATCGATGATTTTGGGTTGCCTCATCCAATTCTTTGTCCGAGTCAAGGACCTGGAGCCCTTTTGATTGGTGAGCCATTTCCAGAATAAGTACCTGAGAGCAGAAGCACTGTGAGTTTTAATGTTTTTCCTTAAATGAAGTGGACTATGACAGCAAAATGGTAGAGTGCCTGCTCAGTGTGGACACAGCCTGGCTTTTTCTCTAGCAACACACACACACACACACACACACACACACACACACACACGAAAATAAAATGAAAAATGAAAAGCTTAGTTTCTAAATATCTAGACAAGTAAACATCAATTAAATGAGGTTAATTAATCATTCCTGGATGAAATATTGTGGGGGAACCATTACATGTCATGTCGATCTGTATTAAAACATTACAAATTCTAAAAGTATACTCTATTTTTAAAATGAGCTGATGAAAAATACAAAGCAGGAATAATTTTCCTTTGCTCAGATGTTTATTAAGTGCCTCTGGATCCAGAGTGGGAGAGCTTTCCTTACCTGTGTTGGACGGCATCACTACTCAGCTCTACTTGAACCTGGGGACCAATTCTATAAAAATAGTGACTCCTGGAAGTGGCAACTCATTTTCAGTCCATAATTTTAGATTTTCAGTCTTTACTACTAAATTTTAATTCACCTGCTGTCCTTGCTTTTAATTAAATCTCTAAATATTATTTTAGAGGCACTGGCCTATTTCTGTGTCGCTATACTCCCATTGTGGAGGAATTCTTCTAATGCCTACCTATATAAAATAAAAGCCTTCAAGTAAAAGTCTTTTAATTTTAAGCTACTTTTATCTAAAGGGTGATCCCCAATAATACTAACAGTGTTAGTGTGCATACTTAAATCTTTTTTCAAGAATAAATTTCAACTAATTAGGACATTAGGAATTCCTAGGTGGCATGAAATTGGTAAACAGCAGTAACTTGCAGTTGTTCTCAGAAAAAAGTGAAAAGAGTATCTTCTTCCAAATGAGTAGACACACAGGGTAATATATGATGGGCATCTATGGAGGAGACAGGAGAGATTCCTGGGTCTACAGCTGCTAATAACTTGCTTTGGGACTGGGGGAAACCAGTTCACTTCCTTCTGGTTGGGCTTTCACAGCTGGAATGCAAAGGGTAATTAGACTGTTGTTTGGATAAGGCAGGAAGGAAAATTCTAGCTCTGCTCAAACATATTCCAATAACCCAAATCGAATGTGGTATGGGCTCGGAGGATCTGAATAATTCCCTCAAACTTTTCATTTGTGTGCATGTTGCAAAATTGACGCAAGCAGGAATAGTAGTACTTAAGAAAAATTGTGCAAGAAAAACAGATGAAAGTGCCTGTTGGAAAAACAGTGAAAGTAATTGGCTGAGGGAGGGTTGAAGGTTATGGCTCCCAGAAAAAAAAAAAAAAAAAAAAAACAACAAAGAGAATGCCAAGTTGTCTTCATCCTATAAATTCAGCTATGATGTAAATTTGATTGAGTGCATATTTCAGTTACATAGCTGTGTAATGGGAGAGAGCCCTGAAACATCTTAATAGACTTAATTAGATGATAAAGTAGGGCACAGAATGCCTTCTAGGTCAAACAGATAAGGTCCCTTATCAAAGCAGACAATGTATAATGGTTTCCTCTCTCACCTAGAAAAATTGGTCCATTAAAATCGGGTGACTTTGAACACAGGTGGAAAATGAGAATCACTCAAATATGCAAAACATAATTAAAAGAACATTTTCCAAGGGAAAATTAATTAAGCTGAGTAAACATATGGTTATCTGAAAACTTAAGTGTGGAATTACCATTTTACACATCATGTAGACACCAAGAGAATAAGAATTCCCATTCGTAATTCAAGCGCATCAGAACATTGCAAAGACCTATGATTGTGGCGTAGAGCCATTTTACGTAATAAGTGAAGGTATACGTGAAAGAAAATGTTTTCTGAAAAGTATTGGAAATCAGATGTGAAATGCCAAGTACAACGCTCCTTACCCCTGCCATTTCTAAGGTAATTCTGCATCCATGTCATGTGGATGGAATAATATGGGATGGAAAAGACATGACTAGAAGATAAAAGATAGAGGATCAAACATAAAGCATTTTATTCGCAAAAGATTTTTTTTACTATCAGAATAGTTTAGGCCAATGCTACTCATGTGACTCTGGACAAAAATGCTTGCGAACCTTAATTTTCTATCTTCTAACCCAATGAGGTACAAAAAGAATATTTAATTTCCATACTATTTTCTAATCATAACAATGCTGTGTTTTAATTTCAAATGACTACTTTTGATTTTTCATTTGAACCTCTGGTCTTCCATATTTCGTTTTTTGAACAAATTTTTTCTTTTTGGTGATACTAGGGATGGAACTCAGAACTTTGCCCTTTCCAGGCAAGCTCTTATTCCACTGAGCTATCTCCCCGGTGCTTGAACAATTAAATTTCCCTATAGGTGTTCAAATTTTCCTAAATTATACTTTAGTAACCTCTCAAGATTCCTTTTTAAAAACTTTGCTACTGGTCCAAGAAACCTATTTTATCTGTGGAAAAAACTGGTAAAATGTACTGCACTTTGAATAATTCACAATATCTTTTTCAGGGAAAAAGTAAATATTTCATATATTTTATGGTAAATGAAATGTGTATAGCATTTAGAAAAACAGCATAAATACTTGATGGGTTCCTGCATCATGACTTCGGACTACTTTTGCACAGTACATGTTAGATGCTTAGATCTACGTGTGTTTGCTTCCCCTAGGCCAGTGCAGTTTGTACATTATAGGACTTTCACACTATACTGTTCTAGGTCAATGTATTTTTCTTTTCTAAGGAAACTTTCTACCCCACGTTCAGTTTTGCTTTTTTTTAACATGAAAAAAATGAACATAAAGATTTTTGTGGATGGATAAATATGCTACTGATTTAGGAGGTGGTTGATGAAATGGCTCTTGGAGGCTAAATGTGAGAACTAACTGACAGTTCTTCAGCGGGGGATGGTTAGTGAGTTGTAAAACCTGCCTGCTACATGGAGCTGTTTCCTAATGTGTGAAAATAAGGGTTTATTACAGAAGTGCTCAAAGATGTGTTCTGTTTCAGAGCTATTAGATCAGGTTGTACCACCCTCACTTCAGTGTTCTGGAATGACCAAAGTCGTTCATTCAATGTTTAATTTTTATTTTTGTGACATGGAGGTACAAATACAAGAACTTTTGTTCTTCCACAATGTATTGAAGTTTCAACTCTACAGAATATAGGTTCAGCAGTTCCATTTACTAAATATACACCGATACCGCTAAAGCACACATGTGGGCATTTGAGCAAGGACATTACATAAGAAAGGTCCTAGCTCTTCATGTGTGGCTCCCGGTGGGGCAATTGTACCCACTTGCAGTATAGAATGCAGCCAGTATGTACTGGAAATTTATTATATTGTGAATTTTTTGCAATAACTTTGTAAGATAAATATTCTTAGACTATTAATGAATTTATTGTGATAGTTAAAGTGTGTCTGGTGTTTACTTAGGAAGGACAAAGGAATGTACAGTGGAATGTGAGGCTTACTCTTCCAAGCAACTACTGGTACCACTTTGGGTATACACTGGGACACTTGATCAATACATGACTTTTTCTTTCCTTTTCATTCTTTTTGTATTTAGGACAGGGTCTACAGCATCTCACTATGTAGATCGGACATGTAGTGATTCTCCTGTTTTCAGCTGGGATTACAGGGGTGCCACCATGCCCATTCTTAGTCACTGTCTCAGTGTGCCCCAGGGGCGGGGCCGGCACAGCATGCTGGGAACCCCAGCTGCTGTGCTCTGCCTAAGCATGTGCTGTAGTCTGTTGAGCTATCTGGCTGGCCCAAAACATTACTTTTTCTTAAGGAGACAACTGGGACCTTACTCTACACATTTTTCTTCACCTGCTTTTGGCTCTTAACATTGAGAATGGTATTTTGTCTCTACTTTATAAATGAAACAACTGAAGTTCAAAGAGTTTAAGTTGCTCCAGTAATTGGTAACACTTAGAATTCAAATTGTTTAAACTTCAAGTCTCAGGTTCATTTTGCTTCCCTTTGTGGACATTTAAAAGCATTGGGTGATGTTTTTCACTGGCATCCAGCAGTAACTGCCACTAAGCCTGGGTGAATTTGCAGTCCTCTGGTCTCACCCCTAAGTAGCTGGAATTACTATTGGCTCTCTTCTTTCTTCTTCTATTCTTCTAACTCCTACACTTTTCTCTCCTAGGCCTTAACTTCCAGTGCCTGAACACAGCTTGTGACACTCACCTTCAGCTCCATCTTCCTTACTGTGCTCTATCCTTCCTGATTTCTCCAGGAATGTCTATTACACACACTTCACTTCATAATTCTGTCTTCTTTATACCCATCCCTTACACACTATCATGATTTTTTCTCTAAATAAAATAGCTAGATGTTGGCAATCTATCTTGGGAAAGTATCCTACATGTTGACAGGTGGAGGATGTTCCCAGGCTCCGCCCCAGGGGACACACTGGGCACGTGACCTTGGTTGGAGAACTCTAGCTCCGTTTCAATCCCTCTTACTGAAAGATGATGTCTATCTGAGGAGTTTTCTGATGGAAAATGGTGTGAAAGTGGTCTCTTGGTTATGCTCTAAAGATAGAGGTGTGGAGCTGCCTTCCTCCTTGTTTGGTGGAGGCATTAAAATGAAAGAAGGAAGCCCAGATGTGAATCATTCAAGAAAGGCTTTCTCAAGTTGGGATATGAAGGACGAGTGGAAATTAGCACACCAAAGTGTGGTGTGGGAGTGAGGAGGTCATAAAGGGGAGGATTTTAGGCAGAGGTGCATGCAAAATTCTAAAAGCTGCAGAAAATGTGTTCTTCTAGATCCATGCCAGGAGGACAGGTGAGGCTGGAGTGAGAAGGGGAGGGTGGAGTGGTGAGTGATACTCCTATCTCAAAGCAACGCCAAAGAGCTCAGGCATTCACAAGTCACTGTCAATGGACATCGAGATGGCAGGAGCTGAAGGCACAAGAGTCTCTCAATGTGCCAGTTCAGCACTCCTGGTTAGAGACATGAACCTTTGACATGAACAGGAGTGGAATTTCCGGAAAGAATATTTACTGGTGTTCTCCTAAAGAAGCCAGGTTAAAGAAGCAGGCTTCTAGACACTGCCATAGATGCTGTCTATGGACACACCCCCAGAACCACAGAATTCTCACGGGTGCCATGGCCACCTTGCCGAGTAGCGCTGCAGGTGTGGCTGCAGATTGAAGCTGGAGGTGAGTGTCCTGTGGGCCACATCAGGATCACAGACCTATTCTTAACTGCCAGAGAGTCAGGAGCAAACAGTGTTTACCTCCCAAAGATTCTGCTGTTTAGAGGCTGCCTTCTTCCCAGCAGGTATAAAATGTGGAACTCACCCACAAAAATCAGCAGAGGAAAGAGGTGTTAGTTAGAATAGTGAGGGGCCAGAGAAAGAAGCAAATGCCTGCTGCTTGTTCTGATGATTATGCCTCATTGCTTAAGTTTTAATTCTGTAAATTTTAATTTAACTGATGGATGTATTGGGGGGTAGTGTGATAGTCTATAAGTAGATTCATTATAGAATGAGCAAATCAGGCTAACTAGTTATCTTTCAGGCCAACCTAATATAATTTCTGTGTGGCAGGGACACTTAAAGGGCATTCTTTTTAATTCCTACCTAATGTATGATCTAGTGCGTAATTACTTGCTGTCGCCACTACCCTATGCAATAGGTTGCTGCGTGTTAGTGTTCTTTCTGCTGTCGGGGGCATAGAAGGAAAGTGTGGTAGGGACTGGATGCAACTAAGTCACCTAAGAGGCTGTTGCAGTACACTGGACAAGGGGGATGGTGGTGGCCTGGACCACAGGAAAGAGATAGTGTGGATGGGCAGAAATAAAGAACTCAGAAAGAGACATGAGATCGTTGATTTACCAATTGGCTGTGGAGATGAAGGATTATGGGGGGTTTACTGAAAAAGAATGAGGCATGAAGGATGACAGTTTCTGGCTTGGACAATTTGTGAGATGCTACTCTTCATTTAGAAGGCCTGGGATAGGGATGGGGCCTCTAGAAGGTTCATTGTACCCCTGCTTTGCACACAAAGAAGCTCAGAGAGGTTGCATCTCCTGCTCAGAGGTGCACATTTAGCCAGAATATGCACCAGACTTGTTTGGATTATAATCCTCATGCCCTTTCTTATAACACTGTTCTCTGAGTGTCAGAATAAGAAGATTCTGGAGGAATCTATTAAAATTTGAGCACTATATTTTCACATGTCATCTTCTCCAGAGAAATATGTCTAACTGAAACTCAACAGAAAGAAATATTTTCATAGGAAGATAACTTGCTAGGATTTTTCAGTCTGTGGCCAAATCATTTTTCTAGCCCTGCATTATTTGGAGACTAAAGTTTCTCTGTATATTTACTCTTGTATCATTCCTGTGAATGAGTCCAATATATCTAAATGGGCATTAACATGTGCAGAAGAAAAGCTGTTTGAGTCTAGTTATAGATAATTTCAATGCTATATTATAAGTGTTTAAGAATTTCTATGCATTTATTTATTTCAAACATACTTAAATGGTATCTTCTACATGTTTTAGGTACTGAGTTTGTGAGAATAGGGAAAAATACACAAAGTGTGTGTTTGTAAAGTTTCTATGTAATTGGGAGAGATTGATGATATGATATACAAGTGAGTGTAGAATGTACTTGCTGGGTGTAAGTGTTACTGAAGGAAAAGAGAAATCAAATACTAAGTGTCTTAAGTTTAAGGATATTATATTTTTAGAATATTTTATCATACTAAAAGAAGAAATAAATCTGTGATCATTAACTGTGAAGCTGTATGACAGCTTGATTTGAATAAGAACTGTCTAGCAGATGAGTAAAGCACAGTTCTGTGTGTGTCTGTGGATGATTGATGTGTGAGTCAGCAAGCTGAGTGAATGTGCAAGAGGAAGACCCACCCAGATGTGCATGGCAACAACCAATAGGATTCTGAGTACACCCTTTCTGGAAGACCTCCAGTTTTAGCCATTACCTTTGGGCATTGATTTCTAGTTTCCAGACGTGCAGTGAAGACTGGCACTGGTGACTCCATAGCGAGCTTTCAGACTTTTGACCTTTGACCATTACCATGGTAATGGTCAAAGGGCTGGATCCTCCAGCCCTCCAGCATGCTGAGGCCATTTTGGATTTTACCATTTGTGATAAAAGCTAAACCAACGTTGTGACTCTTCTGCCTTGGTTTCTGTAAGCTTACTCAATAAACCCCTGGGAATAATGATAAATATATTTATAGTTATTATGTTCTTTTAAAGAACTCTAAAACAAAGGCCAGACAGCTTTTCTGGTGAGGGAACAGAGTGGCAAGAGTAAAGGAGCAGAGACAATGTCATGCTGATACCAAGGCAGAAGAGTCACAATGTCACGCTGATATTTCACACATTCCTTCATTTTAGTAAGGGAGGAGAGGGTTTGAAGCATTAGAAGGCATAAAGAAAAGTATTTAACATTTAGGCCTGCTTTTCAAATATTTCTAAGGAGTAGAACCAAGCTCAGTTCAGGAATTGGATTCTTTCCCTGATTCTGGTCACAAACTAAACCGGAGGAGCACCAAATCAAATTTCCCCATCACATCAACAATGAACCATACCATTAAATTTGGTTTGGTGTTCATCCAACTCAGTTTGCTACCAGATTGATAGAAAGAATCAAGTTTGTAGATGGAGTATCACTGCCCTTCCCCTCAGCTAAATCTCTTGTATCATCAGAGCTGGAAGCTTTCCCCTAAGTCTAAAATCTCCTCATGTAGACATTTGCTAGTAGTTTTCACTTTCTATAGTTAGTGACAGCTATAACATCAGTTCTCATTTCAAATGCTAAATATAGGAAAGGAATAATTGATAATTTTCACATATACTGATTCTTAGAATATGAATAAAGCTTTTAAATATTTTAGATAGCTTCCTGCAGGCCTAAAGTTTTGATGATATTAAGGAATTTATTTTTAGCATGTTAAATAGTTAAATGCCTTGTCCAGAACTTCACAGGATCAGTAATGCGTTTCACTCAACAGATGTTTACTGAAATCCTAAATTCTGATAAGAAAGAAACTGTTTCTATCAAGCAATTAAGTGAGACTATCTTTTGATTTAAAATATTTATTCTCTAATTTTATTAAAAGTTGTTATAAAATCCATCCTAATTAATCATTCTTTTTAAGTTTGTGAAATATTTAATCACCAGACACCAAGGCAAATAAAATTACATTTTTCTAACATCAAACCATCCTGGAATCATAAGATAAATGCTAATGACTGTGGTTTTACACTGTGTGGGGTTTATGGTGTGTGGACTTCATTCATTCATTGTTTTCACTGAATGATCAGTAACGAAATGTTTATCATTGTCCTACTGAAGAGTGATTAGATCATTTCTGCTTTTTCTTACTTTAGGTTAGAACGAATCTTGCATCAGAAATTTGAAGGTATCATTCCATTGTCTACTGGTCGCCAGTGTTATTGAGAGTGTAATAGTTACTTATCTAATAATGTGCATTACTCATCTAGCCTAATCTCTTTACATAAAATAGCTAATTTCATCTTTATAATGGCATTATGAAGTAGATACTACTATTATCTGTGTGACTCATTATATGTGTAAGGATACACAGAAAGGTTAAATACCTTGACACCATCTATATACCTGATATGAACCCAGACAGTCATACTTGAGAGTTTTTCTCAACTGCTAAATTTTACCACCTCTTAAGGCAGTTTAATTCCTGACCCTTTGTCTATGACCTGTGTTTGGCCAGGTGTGCCCTGCTTTACCTTCTAGTGCAGATGCTAACTTCTTCTGCCCTGTGTGTGACTGCTTCCTGGGGCTTCTCTGACACTGTGGTGTGAAGGGCAGGAATGAATCTATTGGACCCAGGAAGAGGAGGAGTTTACAGTGCAGTAGACAGCCACCAAGTGACAAGGAACAAGTGCTCTCCCCTTGTGCGATCTGCGGGCCCTGAATAGGAGATGGCATCCACATGGCTCCTTGCAGGGTGCCAAATAAGAACAGGCTTTATTTTCCAAAGAATAGATCAACTGAAAAGTGCTTTCTCTTTCCTGTATTTCTACTTCAGATTCTCAATTCTTATTTGCTGGTCTTTGCTTGGAGCCAGCAGAGATGCATTTGCTATCAAAGTGGCAATAGCTGGCAGACCCTCTAGAGCAAAACAACTTAGCCATTCGACAGCAGCAAAGGCTTCATTGTGGTCATGGGTAAGGTGGTGAAACTCCTGCTGTCATAAGTACTGAGAGTCCCCTTGGAGTGCACAAGGGTGGGTACAAGTTCAGGTAAGTAAAAGGGCTTTGAAAAGTATGGAGTCATAGTAATGAAAAGGGCCATGGGTTGTCTGATTCTGATCAGTGCTTTAGAATCTTTAAAGAACTGGCATCAAGTCACCTAAATATCCGCTCAAAGCAAATTTTGAATGTTAGAAGACCTCCATGCTCTCATCTCAAGAGGACAGCATCATGAGCAACTGCAGAAAATTTTGCCCTTAGATTTAATGTCATGGGGCAAAACTACAATGAGGATTGAATCTACAGCCTTAGTAGGTTTCCAAAGGAAACATCAAGGTTATGGTAGCAAAAGAGTGTGGCTTTGAGCGCTGTTGTGAGGATATTTCAAAGGATTAACTGAGGGGTTTTGTCTCTTCAGGTTCTCTTAAATGCTCTGGGGTGGAAAGACTTGGTCCTCCCTATTGCCAAGAGAGCATCTCCTCCTTGCTTTCAAATGATTCTGCGCAGACATTCTTGAAGTGAAACACATTTTGTTACAACTTCCTTCTCAAGATCTGTCTTCACCTGTCCCCCATTGCCTCCAGGTCAATAATTAGGGTCATGCCGCATGGCCTGAACCATAAATTAGTCTGCACTGTAGGAGGGAAGAGCTTGCAACCACAAGCATCACTGTATCTAAGGTCCAAAGCCAAGAAAGTGTATCTAGGCTGGGATCTGAAAGGTGCTGGAGTTGACAAGGCAGAAAATCAGGGTGAAGAAGGAAGAATTTATTCCTGTGAGAACACCGTGCTGTAAGTCCAAGTCTGATATAGGGCCATCGCTCGTGGCAGGACACTAGTCACGCATTCTTGTGTGAACTGAAAATGCAAGATGTAACAGGAGCTGACAGAGAAATGTCAGTCTTCTTTCCAGCAGACAGTCCAGACACCTTTCAATGAGGTTCCTTAAAGAATCCCTGGCATGTGCTACCCACAGGAGTGTCCAATTAGGTGATGTAATGTTGCACTGGCTTGCTTTTCTGTTTTTATTTCTCTAGTTTTTCATCTCTTTTCCCAGGAATTTATTTCTAAGTAAACATGCACACAAATGTTTGTCTCAGCTTTGCTCTTGGAGAAGGGAAAGGGCATAGACTATTATTTGGGTGATAAATTCCTTAGATTAATCTAATTTTCTTATTTTTTAATGACAGTTATGAGTCTTACTTCACAGTCTTTGGGTTTACTCTTCAGTATTTTCCAAGTACAAGTTGGACAGTCTTTGGTTTTGTTAATGTTTAATATCTAATAGATGCATTCAAGCTTTACATTTTCTGGCTTTTCTTACAATGCACAATTTGATATGTACTTTTCAAATTTGTTCTAAAAGTTTTCTACACTTAATCAAGATAACTTCATTGAACTATGAATTATTTCAAAGTGCATACAAGTATGGGAATGGTTTCATTAATATATTTTTGTGGTACCAGGGATTGAACTCATGACCCTGTGCTTGCCAGGCAAGTGCTTATTCTACTGAGCTATTTCCCTGCCCCAGTTTTATTAATCTTTTAAAAATTAGTCTATCATTTTCCTGATTGAGAGGATGATTGCTATAATTATGTGGGACTTCTTAGAGTGTATTGTATGGGCTGAACAATGACTAGTTTTTAGAAATAGTCCAGGCTAGCTTAAGAATACTTGAATGGGGCTGGCCAAATAGCTGAGTGGATTAAAGCACTTACAAGCAGGTGCAGAGGCCAGGGGTTTGATTCCCAGGCCTGCCACACTGGCCCCACCTATGGGGCATGCTGAGATGGCAATTGAGACTGGGCGTGGTGGCATGTGCCTATAATCCCAGCACTTTGGAGGCTGTAAACAGGTGGATCACTATGAGTCTGATCTAGTATTGAGACCCTGAACAACCTGTGGACCCCTCCCTGAAATAAAAAAAAAAGAATACTTGACTGTGTCATTTAATTCATTTTTTTCTAATTCATTTTGGTTTCCTTGAGAGAGTAAGAAAGAGGAGTGCTGAGTATATCAAATTTATTTTGTATAATTTGAAGTCATGTTGTTTGTTCTTCCTTAGTGATTTGGTGCTTTTGGTCTCTACTTTGTGAGCTGTGTCTTTTATTATTATGGAATGAATCTATTTCTGATGAAGCTTTCTGTGTCCGTGTGTTGGCTATGATTCAGCTTTTTTGAGTGAGCATTAATTTTGTATATTATATTTACAGGCTAAAATTATGGAGTATTTTTTAATTTGATTTAGTTTTATTTAATCCATGAGTTTCTCTATTTTAACCAGTAAGATTTATATTCACTGCACTAACTCATATATTTGAATTTATTTATGTCATCTCTTTTTGTTTTATTTTTTTCTTTCTATTCTTCTCATCTCTTCCTTTTTTGTTTACCATTGAGTGGACTTACTTTCGTTCATTCCCTTTTCTCCTCCACTCATTTAGGGCTTGTCATATAGTTTAGTGAATTTCTTAACATTTAACAAGTGTGTCAATTTCTGAAAAGACAGCAGAGTGGTGAAAAGCAGAGAAATAGTATCTGTGACATTTGGCATTCAGATACTAGAATATAAGAACATGAGGGAGTGAAGGAAGAAAGTGGGTCCATGGGATGTAGCAAGAATCTGAAGCAAGAACTGGAGCCTAAGGGAAGAGCAAAGAGAGAGACTTTAATGCAGAGGAAAGAGGTGGTAAGCAGTCCTTTCTCCCTGAACCCAGCTTCACTGCATGAAAGGGGTGCTTTGAACCTGTAGATTCACAGTGAATACTGGGGATCCCAGAGCCTCCACAGAGAAATGCACCAGTGGGTTGGAGATTTTCATACAGAGCCTGTAGTTCTCAATGAGTTATTTGACAACTGCAGGAGAAGGGTAATTGCCTCGTAGCCACTGGGAGTGGTGCCAATTGAGTTGAGCAATCAGACTTGCTGCCAGCTGGCTCCATCTAGCAGCTCCCAGTATCAGGCTCAGATGGAACTGTGCTTAAGTTGGCAGGAGGTCAGTGAACCCAGTTGAAGACAGCAAGGAGCAGAGTTCAAGCCAGAAGGAGGCTGAGTTTGAGATAGCAACAGGCACACAATGTTTCAGGTTGAACAAATCAGTATCTAGTCTCACAACCAGAAACCAGCCCGAACTTCAGTGGAACTAAATGTGCAGGTTTGTTGGGACTATCTACTATACAATTATAAATCTGTGGCTGAGTTGTTGGGATCATTCAACACAGATCTGGCTTCTTTCTACCAGTGATAGTAGAAACATCCTTGAAGTAGACTTTTTCTTGATCTTATTTTTATATGAAAGTGAGTACTATTTGTAGATTTTTGTCTTCTTGCTCTATTTTGTTTTATTTCTTTCTTCTCTCTTTCCTTCTTATCTTTTACATCTACTTCCCAAAGTTCTTATAATCACCAATTGTACTCAAACCTTGCTTCTACCTCTTTCTTTTCTATTTCTGTATTTTCCTCACAAGCTCCTTTAAATTTTTTACCCTGAAGGTAAAGTCCCCATATCAAGGTCATAGTCACTGTATTTGATTTTCTGGTTTGTTTATATAACCACAAATCTTTTACTTCATCAAAGGGGTGCTTTGAACCTGTAGATTGACAGTGAATACTGGGGATCCCAGAGCCTCCACAGAGAATCTAGTTCATATGGTTAAAGGTGGCAAATTATTACCACACTTTGTCATTTTCTAGGCTGTTCTAGATGTTATTGTTATTACTGGGCATACTGTGTTAGCCAACATGACACAATTGTTCTCATCAGTTGTGTTTCCTGGTATGCCAAGACTGAGATTACCTGAGGCTCAAAACAGTACTATAGGCTAGTGCCAAAGACTCAGGAACTAGGACAAATGGTCTACCACTTCTCATCCCTAATATATTGAAGAGGTAGGATCTTGAAATAGCCTTCTCTCTTAGAAGAAGTGTTTCCTAGGGGTTTTCAGTGCTAAGAATAAAGCTGTCTGCTATAAGAAGTTCACAAGCATCAACCCAAGTATTAAATTAAAAAAAGAATGAGACAAATTCAATGCAAGATATAACCTGACCTCAGACTTTCAGGTGGGCAAAGGCAAATCCAGGGGGCAATATGGTGAAACAATTCAAAAGCTACTGATGTAGACTATAGCAAGATAGATGAATGAGATTTCATAAAAAGTCAAATCAGAAATAATTTTTAAGATAACTAAAGAGATGGTTACTATAATGAAGAGCATAGTTAGTGACTCTAGAGCAGCTAAATAATAAAAAAAAACTTTGGGACACAATGGAAAGCATGAACATCCAATATAAGAAGTGGAATCCATGGTATAGATTTGATAGATTTAGGAGATTCAAAATTCCATTGAAAATATATGCAGCAGAATGAGCCAGTGTGAGCACAGGATATCATATATAGAATACAAGATCATGGTTAGTGATCATGGAGAAAGGATTTCTCAAAATTAGGAAAAGCTTATGAAAAATCAACCTAACAGCTGATAGGTGGTGCACAAAAGAATAACATAGATTTACTGGAGTCATAGAAGAAGCAGGTGACAATGAAAATGATACAAAATTTATTCACAGAAGTAATGGCAGAAAACTTTCCAAACATGGATAAAGAATTTGACTTATAGATTAGTGAGGCATAGAGAACTCCAACTAGCCATGATCAAACAAATCTGAGGCATATTCAATATTGCAGAATTTCAATACAAGATCACATTATTGAAAGCTGTTGGAGAGAAGAAACAAATCATCTATTATGAAAAGCTCATTGGGATCAGTAAACTTCTCAACACAAACTCTCAAGTTAAGGAGAGCTTGGAGTGAAGTACTTAAAAATGTAAAAGTAAATAACCTCCAGTAAAGATTGACATACCCTGCAAAACTATCTTTTAAAATTGATAGGAAAATGATACTTCTGTGACAAAGAATGCCTGAGGAAATTCACTGCTACTAAAACACTAAACCAGCACGCCAAAATATTCTGAAGCATATCCTATAAAGAGAATACAACTTTATGAACCCCTCAGAATGAACCCACATAAATGGAAATTAATTAAACAGAGAGAATAAAAGAAGGAATCAATGACAGAAAACTAACATCACAAGGATAAGTCAATACATGTCAATTATAATAAATAGTCTCAGTTTACCAATAAAAAAAAAAACATATTGGAAGAATGAACAAGAAGCTAAATCCAACAATATTCTGCATATAAGAAACACATTTAATTCAAAAAGGAAGTCATGTACTGAAAGGCAAATGAGGGAAAACAATACTCCATGTGACAAGAGTGTGCAGAAAAGCAGGGTTAGCTATACTGTTTTCAGAAAAATTGCATTTAAAACTAAGATTTATCAAGAGAGACAAATAAGGTAATTTCCATATAAAGGAAATAATCCAGATGAAGGAAGTAGCAATCATAACTATACATGCACCAAATACCAGCATCCAGCTATACAAAACAAATGCTAATGGATATGAAAAACAAACATGATAGCAATTGTGGCTGGGGATCTCATTATCCCCGTCACAAATGCCCAAGTAAATTAGATTTAAAAATTATCAACGGAGAAATATGAGAACTGGGCTAAAACTTTGAAAAATTGGACTTAGTAGATGACTTTATAGTGTTTCACTACACAACATCAGAACACACATTTTTTTTTTTTTTTTTGCTGCATACAAGACGGTCTCCAAAATAAGCCACATACTTACTAATAGGACATGCTTTAGTAAATGAAAGGAATAGAAACTTGTGCATGAATATTGTTGGACTATAAAACAATGAAATTGGAAATCAATCATGAAAGAAACCACAGGAATTTCATAAATGTATAGAAATTATATAGCAGCCTCTTGCACATCCAATAGTTCACAGATTAAATTAAAGAAGAAATTAGATAATTTCTACAACTCAATGGTAATTCCAAAGTAACATAGTGGAATTCATTGGACTCAATGAATGCAGTAACATGAGAGAAAATTATAGTGGTGTATTCCCACTTCAGAAAAACAAGAGCAAGTTCAAATACTGAACCTCTAGTTTCTAGTAAAAGAAAAGAAGTCAAGTCTAAAGTTTGTATGAGAGAGGAACTTATGAAGATCAGAGCAAAAATTAAAGTACTGGAGATTAAGAAAACAATATATAGAAAGAAATGGATCAAAGAATTGGTTCTGGGGCTAGGAAGATGACTCA
>PVKA01005511.1:0-22358 GCA_004027165.1 Ctenomys sociabilis
TCCCAGAAGCAGGGGCAACGTGGTATACCTTGAGATAGAAGCACATCGATGTTGAATTTAGATTGACGTGGACAGTATGGGGAAGAAGCTGGAGAAACAGGTGGGAGACAATCAGAGAGTGTGTGTGTCCAAGAAACTTGCACTTAATGCCATGGGGAGCAGGTAAAACATATCAATATAGTAAAGATTAATGGGGTCAATTGGCATTTGAAATATTTGGGGACTTTCTGTTTTTGAGACAGGGTCTTGCTTTGTGGCTCAGGCTGGGCTTGTACTCTGCCAGATTGTCCTTGGACTTGGGGTGATCCTCTTGCCTCATTTTCCTAAGTGCTGGGATTATAGGTATGTTTCAAGGAAACTTTTGGAAGTAGTAATAGCATGGCTCTGAAGGTGCCATGTGGGTGTAAATCCTTCCTCCATTTCTTACCTTGCTGGTCTAAGGCAAATTACACTGTCCCTTTATATTTTGGTCTCATGCATGAAACAGGGATAACAATACCCACTTTATAATGTTCAGAGGATTAAATTAAATGATTCATGTAAAACTATTCTAGAAAAGTACCCAGCACAAATGTTCTTTTGTTTTTCTTTTTTTTTGTCTTTTTATGACAGGGTCTTCTTCTACAGTTCAGGCTGGCCTTGAGCTCACTTTGTAGCCCAGGCTTGTCTCAAATTCACAATGATCCTCCTGCCTCAGCCTCTCAAGTGCTGGGATAACAGGCATGGGGCCAAATATTCAATTAATGACAACTGTTCAGTATCATTTTAGGTATGATATAAGAGAATGGAAGGAATTAATTGGATCTTATGCTAGCTTTCACGAAGTTTATGTATTTTCAGGATAAATAATACTATTTTTAAAAATTTGGGCCAGCGAGATGGTTCAGTAGAAAAAGCACTTACCTGGCAAGCGATAGGGTCTGAGTTCAATCCCTGGTTCCACCAAATAAAGTAAAATAAAAATTTGAGTCGAGTGTGGTAGCACATGCTTGTAATTCCAGCACTTGGGAAGCTGAGGCAGAAGGATGGTTACAAGTTTGAGATCAGCCTGGGCTACAAAGTGACCTCAAGGCCTGAACTGCATAGTGAGACCCTGTCTCAAAAAGACAAATGTTTTAGATATGTAGAAAATCTATTGGGAGGCTGAGGCAGGAGGACTGTTGTGAGTTCAAGACCAGCCTGAGCTACAAAGTGAGCTTAAGGCCAGCCTGAACTACACAGTGAGACCCTGTCTCAAAAAGACAAAAAAAAAAAAAAAAAAAAAAAAAAAAAAAAAAAAAGAAAGAAAAGAAAATCTGTAAGAGTAACACAAAGAGGGGCTGGGGAGATGGCTCAATGGAATAAGCACTTCCCTGGCAAGTGCAAGGGCCTGAGTTCAATCCCTGGTTCCACCAATAAATAAATAAATAATAAAATAACATGAAAAGGGTTCAAAGCTAACCTAGGCTACATATGAGTTCAAAGCTAGCCTGAACTACAGAGTGAAATGCTGTTTCAAAAAAAATTTTTTTTGAACAATATTCAGTATGAAAATAGTAACCCTCTATAATTCCAGTATATTTACTCTAAACTCTTAAGTATTGATTACTAAGTCTTCATTTTGGGGCTAGGGGAGATGGCTCAATGGAATAAGCGCTTCCTTGGCAAGTGCAAGGGCCTGAGTTCAATCCCCCATTCTGAAAAAAAAAAAATATATATATATATATGTGTATATATATATACACACAAAGAATCATATTATTATATTTTTAGTCAGATTTCTTGTTATTTTCTACCTATTGTGTTTCTGTGATATATAGATAATATATATTAGTGTACATATCTTTTTCTAAATGGTATCAGAGTAAGTTGCAGAAATGATGAAATATTTCAGTATGTTTTTAAAACCACTGAATTATATAGCTATATATTTATATCAGCATATAAAACAGGAACTTAATATTAACAGTAACATACTCATATAACACTTTAAAAAATTTAAATTACTTCTTTATTTGATACAGGGTCTTGCTATGCAGTTCACCCTTGTAGTGATCCTCCTGTGTCAACCTCCCCAGGGCAGGGATTACAGGTGTGCACCACTACACCAGGTTTTGGGATGGTACAGCATGAGGTACTGGGGATGGAACTCGGGTCCTTGTACTTGCCAGGCAGGTACTTTGACCACTGAACTATCTCTCTAGTCCATTTTTTTTTTGTTTGAGGCAGAATCTCGGTGTGTAGTACAGGCTAACCTTGAATTCACTTATGGTTTACTCTTGTTTTTTGGTACTAGGAATTGAACTCAGGATTTTGCTCTTGCCAGGTAGTGATATGCCAGTGAGCTATATCCTTGCCACTATATCGTTACATAGCCCAGGTTAGCTTTGAACTCATGGCAGTCCTCTTGCTTCAACCTTCCAAGTGCTGGGATCACAGGCATCTGCCACTATGTCCACCTGTAGTACTCTTGTCTAATCTGCAAGTTTTAGTCAAGTATTACCACTTACTGTGATAGTAAATTTATTTATTTATTTATTTATTTATTTCATACTGGTGATTTTTTATATTTTTTTTATTTTTGAGGTATCAGGGATTGAACTCAGGAGTTCACATTGCCAGGCAGGTGCTTCATACTGGTGATTGAAACTGGAGCCTCACGCTGAGCTACATACCAGCATTTAAAAAAAAATGTATTTCGGTGGGCTGGGGAGATGGTTCAGTGGAATAAGTGCTTCCCTGGCAAGCACAAGGGCCTGAGTTCAATCCCTGGTTCTGAAAAAAAAATGTATTTAGTACAGGGTCTACAGGACTTATAGTGATCCTCCTGTTTTCAGCCTCCCAAGTAACCAGCATTATTTTTTAAGACAGGATTTTATTAAGTTTCCCAGGCTGATCTTGATTTTGCAACCTTCTTTCATCAACCTTCCCAGTAGCTGGATTATAGATGTAAATTATTGTACCTAGCAAATACTATTTTCAGAAATAGAAAATTTAGGATTGTGAATCGCATTGTTATCATGCTCCTTTCGTTCCTGTAAGCTGAAACCTTGCTGCTTTCAAGGAGTATAAGCCAGTTATTTTGTAGAGGCCCTTAATTGGCTTTGTGTCATTCCTCACAGTTAGATTCACTTTTTGAGTTTTGTCAGAGACACCACAGAAGTGTTGCCTCATTCTTCTGAAGGCCTCCTGTCAGGAGGTACATGGGGCCCTCTGTCCTATTGCTGTGATGTTAACTTTGATCACTGCTTGGAGATGGTGTCTGTCTACCACTCTTCTCTAAATCAATGCTTTTTCTTTCTGCTACATTGAAAGGAACTTTTTGCCAAAAAAAAAAAGTTTTTTGTGTTCATTCAGAACACTACATACATGACTATGTGGTCATAATTTTTAGGACAAAGACTTGTAATTTTTTTTGTACCAGACCTACAACTTTTCTATTTGATTTGATTATTTCAAATAAGAAGCACTGGAAACCAACTTTTATAAATTAAATACATGCTCACATTTAGTAACATTAATGTAGATAACATTACTTTTTTTGGACCTGTAGGGTATGTAATCCAGGGCAAGGCTCTGGGTTTAATCCCAGAACTGGAAAAAACAAACATAGAACACTATTGGAACAGGCAGTGAAATCTGAAGGTTAGAAAATGGTCTATATGAATGCATCAAGGTTAATATTAATTACACTGTGGTTTTACATGGGAATTCATTGACTTTAAAACGGGAAAGGATAATTATCTTTACTTTGGATGATTTTTGTTACAGTTTATAATTTACATTGGTTTAATAGGGCCTGCACCCTAGAATAATAACTGAAGGATTTGAAGCTGCAAAGACAAAAGCACTTGAAGTTTTGGAGGAAGTTAAAGTGAAAAAGGAGATGAGAAGAGAAATCCTTTTAGATGTAGCTAGAACGTCTCTGCGAACGAAAGTTCGTGCAGACCTGGCTGACGTATTAATACAGGTATGGATTAAACTTCTGTATCCAGAATGAGTACAGTTTAACACATGATGGTATTTTTATTTTTACTATAAGGATAGCCAAGCAGTATCACATGGGATTCTTTTGAATATAAAAGCACAGTAAGACAAACACTTAAGCGTAGATGAAGACCTGATTGGTTAAAACAGTACTGGTAACTGTTCAAGAGTGTCATATTTTTTTTTTTTTCTTTTTGAGACAGGGTCTCACTATGAAGTTCAGGCTGGCCTTAAGCTCACTTTGTAGCTCAGGCTGGTCTCGAATTCACAACAATCCTCCTGCCTCAGCCTCCCAAGTGCTGGGATTACAGGTCTGCGCCACCATGCCTGGCTAAGAGTGTCATATTAACATTTAGTGTCATGAAAGGTCGGAGAGGTGTGGCTTGTAGCTCTTCTCCTGTGGAAGCAATGAACGCAGCAGTCTATATTTTGTTAGATGAGGTTGCACATGCAGAAGTTGTTTGGCAGTGTGCCTTATAGTCTAGGTTACCAGTTTAATGATGCAGTATTTTTATTTTATTTTTAAATTTTTTTGTGTGTTTAGTACAGGGTCTACAGGGTCTCACTACACAGATTGGATTTGCAGTGATCCCCCTGTTTTCAGCCTCCTAAATGCTGGGATTACTACAGGCACGCACCATTACACCCAGGCTCAGTTGCTGTTCCAGCACGCTCTGGGGGCAGGGCTGGTGCTAATGATACATTATTGATTTCACATTATAGCATTCACATTTAAGAAACACATATTTGTTTTGTTTCTAAAGGTAGAATAGATGTGATATAAAGACAGGATTGGATGGATATTTTAAAGATTTTTATCAGATTGTTATCATTGATGATGTCATTCTTATTCCTCAGTTTTTCAGTTTCTGAAAATTGAATGCATCACTTTATCAGGAATGATGAATTCATAGCAACAAAATGCATCAGACATTGACATACAAAGCAGAATGTTATTAATTTACTTGAGAAATACGAATGCCAAATGGACTGGAACATCTGAGTTATTTCTGTTCAATTCTCCTTACCAATAGAGGAACCTTCCTGGGAAATTAGATTTGTATCAGACAATTTCTTGCTGAGCAGAATCAGAAGAAAGCTTGCTGTGTTTTCTGCTGTTGAAATACTCAGGTGGCCTGAGATCCTCATGCTTTCTGACTAGGGCAGATATTTTCTTTTAAAGGCTAAAAATCTCTGATAATTTCACTACCCACTGACCTTTGTCTTATTCCCAGCTAAGCTTCACTATAAATGATATGTTACCTAGGTAAACTTTTCTATGATACAGTGTTGTTTTTTTTTTTTTTCTGTGTATTTATTTTTTTGGGTGGTTATACTTTAGCTCTTAATTCCTGTGATGTTATTTTCATATTCTTTTTTGAGCTAAGCAGTGAGATGTGGGCGTTCTGTTTCTTAAATTGCATATTCTTGGAGATATGTGGAGTAATAACTGCAGCATGGCTTTCTGGAGTGTGAATTTTACTTTATAGTTTTTGGGGAAACAAAAACAGTGAAACAAATATGTGCATGTTATAGCATAACACAGGAACTTTCAGTGATTAAAATATGAGACTTAATCATTGAACTATATCATGACCAGCAAATTTGAGCTCCTTTCTTAGATTACGTTTCTTCTCTCTTCATCAATTGAAGTGTTCTTTCATGGAAAACCTGGGTCACATTGGTGTGATAGAACAGCGGTTGGCAGTTAAAGAGACTAAATTCTAGCCTTTGCTCTACAACTGTGAGACCTGATTTTAAATAACTAACCTCCTAAGGTCCTGTCTCAGTTTTGTTATCTTTAAAATAAAGATTTTGGGCCTGGTAATTGTGAAATTAGACTCAAAAGTGTTCATTGTTGTTTTAAATATTACCTTCCATAATAAAGTGGCACTTGTAGGCTTTGCCTTACATTTTGAAGCCTGAAGCCCTTGACTTGTGTAGTCTGGCAATGACTATGTGGACCAAGTAATTTACTCTTCTCATTTGCTTCCTTTTCAGGCTGTGGTGGATTCTGTTTTGGCTATCAGAAGACCAGGTTATCCTATTGATCTCTTCATGGTGGAAATCATAGAGATGAAGCATAAATCAGAAACAGATACACAGTAAACTGCATATGTTTGATAAAATCAGTTCTAGAACATTTGCTTTTCTTTACCTGTTCTTCCATTAATTTCATTAGTTATTTTTATTCAACATCAATCTATTCATTTTGCATACGTTAGTGGGTGATTACTGTGAATACTGGAATGAAGAATAAACAGAACAGTTTCTTTCCCCCAGAAGCTTACATTCCTAATGGGATTAGATGATTAATCCTCTGTGTGATTTTTATAGTGCTCAGGGAAGACCATTGTTATGAAACAAAGCTATAAAACTAAGAGGTCTCTGAAGAAATCAGGGATCTGCCCATGTGTATAGAAGCAGAGGCCCTAAGCAGTGAGGGTAGCAGTTGGGCAGGTTCTGAGGCAGGAGTGTGCTTGTGGTGTCCGACCGTGTTCCTCTCCACTGCAGCACAGGTGAGAGGAAAAAGTGGTAGGGTCTGAGGTCAGCAAGTAAGAGAGGCAAGAGGATGTATCTCGTTGATGAGGGTTTAACTAATTTTATTATCTTTTATGTATTTGGTACAAGGTCTTGCTATGCAGCTCAGACTTGTAGTGATCTTCCTGTTTTAGGCCTCCCTAGTTCTGGGATTACAGGCATGCACCACCATGCCCAGTTTCAGTGGCCAGCTCAGCATGCGGGGAAGAGGGGGTGCCTGGCAGAGTATGTGGTGCTGGGGATCAAACCCTGATCCCTGTGCTTGCTTAAGTGGGTGCTTAGTCTGCAGAGCTATCTTACTGGCCCTTAGGCTTTAACTGATTTTATTTATTAAAATCGATTTATTTATTTATTTGATACTGGGTTTTACTATGCAACTCAGACTAGTAGTGATGCTCCTGTATTACCCCCCCAATGCGATTCTGGGTATGCACCACCACGCCCTGTTTCAGTGGCCAGCATGGTATAGGGCCAGCACAGCATGCGGTACTGGGGATTGAACCTGGTCCTTACATTTGCCAGGCAGGCGCTTAGACCACCGAGCTGCTACTTAGTCCGCTTTAACTATTTTAAACTTTCTATTGTAGAAGATCAAAAACATATGTAAATATAAAGAAAATAAAGTAGGAAACTGCCATGCATGGGTCACTTGTCTTATCAATTTTAATGTATCGTATTTCTACTATACTCCTCCCTTTTCCTCCCAACATGAATTATTTTGAAACTAAAGCAGGCATATTTCATCTGTATTTTACTATTTGTAAATAAAGATAATTCTTACTCTTTTACCTACTGTGTCTAAAAGTCTTTCATCTAGCCAGGTGTGGTGGTGCATGCCTGTAATCCCAGCACTTGGGAGGCTGAGGCAGGAGGATTATTGTGAGTTCGAGACCAGCCTGAGCTACAAAGTGAACTTAAGGCCAGCCTGAACTGCATAGTGAGACCCTGTCTCAAAAAAAAAGTCTTACATCTAAAAATTGATAACAAATCATTAATATCACATGTTCAATTTGTATTCTAATTTTAGTAATTGATTTTTTAAAGTTAGTCTTGCTTTCATTAAGATCTACATACAGTCTATATATTGCATTTAATTTACATCATTTTTTTTTCTATTTTGGTACTGGGGCTTGAACCCAACGTTTTTGCACTGAGATACACCCACAGCCCCCTTTTTATTTCAAGTTGAGGTCTTGCTGATTGCTTGGGTGTGACTTGAACTGTGTGCCTCTGGCCTCAGCCTCCCGGAGTGTTAGAATTACAGGTGTGCACCACCACACCTGGCTGATTGATATCTTTTAGGCTTCTGTTACTTTGTAGATTCTCTTTTCTCCTCATGCTACTTTGATAATTGTGTGGAAGAAGTCTGGTCTTCTGGTACAAAGAATCCTGAGTACTTGCACAGTACTGAGACAGCATTTGCCTGTCATACTTTTGATTATATTTTACTCTCAGTCCTTATTTATATTTTAGGTGTGCTTTTGCAATGGCATATAGGAGAGTTTTTTTTTTTTTTTTTTTTTTGTGGAACCAGGATAGAGATTTAGAACTATTAAATCATTTAATTAACCTGTTACATTTAATAGTAACGCATATATTTAATTTTAAATTTGCATCTTATTTTTTCACTATTTATCCCCACTTGTTCTGTTTCTTTTTTAATCTTTAATTTTTTAAGTATTTTTATTCCATTTTTTCCTCTTTAGGAGTTGGTAAGTCCCATAGTTCTGTTATTTTGATTGATCTAGAAATTACACCATAAATACATCTAAATTCAATATTTTTAATCTCCTTCTGAATAGTAGTTCTGTTTATTCCCCGACAAACCATGTTATTGTTACTGTTTTATAAAATCCCAGTTGATACTATTATTACAATGCTTATGAAATTTATGTTCTTATTTCTAATTTGATTTGTTCTATGTAGCTCTGTACACCTAAGCCTCCCTTGTGGTTTACAACAGGTCCTTATCTTGGTGGGGAATATGCTTCTGTACCCCAAGGGATGCTTGACATTGCAGAGAGCCTGACCTCTTATATAAAGTTCTCTCTCTCTCTCTTTTTTTTTTTTTTTGGTGGAACCGGGGATTGAACTCAGGCCCTTGCACTTGCCAGGGAAGCCCTTATTCCACTGAGCCATCTCCCCGGCATAAAGTTCTCTCTTTGTGCCCATGGGTTCTTGGTTGTAGGACACTTGTGTGAATACCTGAGTCTGCATGTGCTCATGTCCCTTATAGTGGCATAGTATTTGCATACATCCTATGAACATCTTATATATATTTAAATCACCTGAATATTACTTATAATATCCATCCCATATTCATATTAGGTAAATGGTTGTTGTATTAATAGAAAGAAAAACAGTGCAGATGTAATTTTCTTTCAGAATATTTTTAATCCAAACTTGGTTAAATCCATGGGTGGAGAATCTGCAGAAGTGGAGGGCCAGTTGTATTGTTTTTTTCCTATACATATATGGCTATGACATGCTTTAACCCATAAAGTAGGCACAATAAGAGATTAGCAACAATAACTAATAATAAAATAGAACAATTATGATAAAAGCTATATGAATATTGTCTGTCTCAAAATAACCTACTGTATTCACTCCTCCTGTGATAATGTGTGTGAAGTGGGGAGAATGCTGTAGGCACTGTGCTAATATGCTGTAGGCATATTAGCCCTCCACTTACCTTCTGATGGTTAAGTCAGAAGGAGGCTCATTTGCTTCAGGTAACTCTGGGTCATAGAAATACGATAATGTTCATGGATCTTTGATCATTCAAAGCATTTCTGCTGAAATCTTCTGGAAGAACATTGTAATCAGAAGGTGTCTTTTCTTGTTATCTCATCAGAGTTTTGCTGGAGAGGTTAATACTTCAGCAATCATTCAGGCGGCTTTCATGCTGCGTTCCATGTAATTTTGTTCCTTAATGCTTTTACAATTTGGAATGTTTTGGCAAATTTTGATAATGTTTTCATTGCTGGTTCTCAGTATCTTTCTCTGCTGGTGTTTCTCCTCCTTCTCCTCCTCCTCTTCTTCTTCTTCCTCCTCTTTTTCTTCCCCTTCCTCCTCCTTTTCCTCTTTCTTCTGCCTCTGCCTCTTTTTCTCTTCTTTCCTTCTTGTTTTGAGATGGGATCTCACATATTTCCCAGACTGGCCTTGACTTGTAATCCTCCTGCCTCAACCTCCTGAATATATGAGTACAAGTGTGTGCCAGCACACCTGTCTCATTTTCTTCTCTTTCACCTTCCTCTTCATCTGTAGATGATTAAACAGGTTCTTCAAATTCCTCATTTGTTAACAGTACTTGATGGTTCATAGTGGGTAACTGACCATGGGTAGTTGAAACCAAAGGAAAGCAAAAACTTGGTGCAAATGAAGAAACACACTCTCTCTCTCTCTCTGTCTCTCTCTGTCTCTCTCTTGTCTCTGTGTCTGTCTCTGTTTCTTTCTCAACAGGGTCTGACTATGCAGTTATGCAGTTCAGGCTGGCCTTGGGCTCACTTTTGTTGCCCAGCCTGCCCTCAAACTTGCAATGATCTTTCTGTCTCAGCCTCAGGAGTGCTGAGATCACAGGTGCCACCACACCCAGCCCTAAACACTGTACTTTCTTTCTGCTCAAAATCCATCCTTTACACGTGTTAAGTGAAAGTTTCCTGGAGGTACACTTTCAATTTTTGCTTGTTGAAAATATTTGATCTTGATTCTTTGGTACTCTCATTGTGTACTTACCTAGGTTGGCAGTTACGGGTTTGGTCTCTGACTTACGTTTTGATGTGTGATTGACGTTATGATGGTGTGAAAGTGTTATGCATCCAGTAATACAGACTTTGAATTTTGACCTTTTCCTTGTCATACACAATAATATGTAGTATGACACCCTTCTGTGATAGCAGCAGTGGGAGAGAGCCATAATTTCCAGTCCATCATGCAGTTGTGAGAGTAACAGCTGATAACTATAGTACGGGTAAATTGGTGCTTGAAAGGCTCATATTGAGCACTCTACCACAAAGCTACCTCTCTTTTACACATTGTTTTCTTTTTTTTTGTTTGGTACCGGGGATTGAACTCAGTACCTTGTGTTTGCCAGGCAGGCACTTATGCCACTGAGCTATCTCTCCAGCCCTAGAAAAACTTTTAAGCAAAGTGTATAATACACTGAAAAGCAATACAGTGAAAGCACACTCATGATAAAATATACTTAATAAATTTTAAAATGGATCTGTATAATCAGTTCTTATAAAAGAAATAGTACTTACCAGTACCTTAAAAGCCCCTTTTATGCTCCCTCCAGCTACTATTTGTTCTAGATGAACCTGAATCTCTATGTTGTAGATTAACAGTGAAGTTTTGTACTGGCATAAATGGAATCACAGGCTGGGTGTGGTGGTGCACACCTGCAATCCTGGCACTCCTGAGGGTAAGGCAGAATGAACATTGTGAGGTGGAGAGCAGCCTGGCTTCAAAGTGAGCTCAAGGCTAGCCTGAACTGCATAGCAAAATCCTGACCCAAACATACACACACACACACACACACACACACACACGCACGCACGCACGCACACACACACACGAATAATAATGTAGGCACTCTTGTGCTTGTTTTTTTCACTCAGTATTCTTTATGAAACCCTTATTGCTGCATGTATTAATAAATCATTTATTCTCATTGCTGTGAAATATTTTCTTGTATTAATATTGTATAGTTTAAGAGTGATAAAGAGGTACCAATGTCTGTTGTTTCTGCATGGTTTGAAAAGCTCTTTTGCTTTCACTTTGGTGTTTTTCTGTTCCACTAGTTTCTGTTTTAAATGCCGTATGAAGGTATAGTAACTATGAGCTCGGGATAAAAGAAAATATATAAGGAAAAATATTGTTTAGTTTATTCATTGTATTGATGGACATTTAGGTAGTTTTGGCCCTTTGAATGATGTCTCAATAAACATAACATGTTTTTGCTAGACACGTAGATGTATGTCTATTGTTCTCTTGGGTTTTTAGTGGCTGTGTGTGTTATATGTGGATGTCTTTGCTTACTCATAGAAGAAATCCTGTTTGGTTGTTCCTTAAATCTGCCATGGCAGTTTATGGTTTCCTGTTCCCTGCAGACCTCTCCAAACTCATCTTGACTTCTTTTCTTTAAGCATGCAATTCATATTTGATAAGTACAATACATATTTTTTTATTTGTTTTGATTTTTGTCTTCTAGTTCTTACTCATTGTGCTCAACTTCCATATGTATCATTTATTGTGTTAAAAAAGTATTTGGAAAAATAATTGGAGACCTAGGTTGAAGGTGCTTTTCTGTCGAGAGGATTTGCATTTGCTACCACAGGGAGTCCAGGGACTACTTTAAATGTATAGCCTGAGGTTTTGGGGGCATATTCCTTTGATGTGAATTATTAATACAAGCTATGTGAGGGATAATTATTTCTAATTCATCTTTTTGGATAACCCTGAGTATATAGTCCTTTGGGGCTTATGCTTAATAGGAATAGGATCTCCTATTAGACTTACCACTTTGGATGAACCTAGAGCTTTTAAATTTGTCCCTTTTATATTGTGAAGTTATTCAAACCAAAAGTTTGGTATTGCTTGGCTTGTCACATTACTTTAGGCTAAAAATGCCTGCAGTTTTCTACTTACCTTAATGTTTCTGATTTTTAGTTTTAGTTTTGGTTCAGTAATTCTTTCCTATAGTTGTTTGCTTTTGAGGCAGGGTTTTGTTATATAGTCCAGGCTGGCCTTGAACTCCCAGTGTGTTCTAGGCTGGCCTTGAACTTTTGGCAGTCCTCCTCCGCAGCCTCCCAACTGCTGGCACTACAAGCCTGTGTTGCCATACCCAGCTAGTAATTCTTTACTATGTCACAACTCTCCAGAACTACATTTTGAGAACTAACTTAGCATTTTAAATTATTTTTTGGTGGTAGGGTTGGTATAAATTAGCACTGAAATACTAGGGATAACTAGTTCTTCATTTGTGTTTTGAAAAAACATCCATGGCTTTTGTATGGAGAATACTGTTGAGCAAATTGGTAATGATGGAGAAGCAGAGGGAAGAAACAGGAGACCAGTTAGAAGTCTGTTGTTGTTAAAGTGAGAAATAAAAATGGCTTAGATCAAGGTAACACAGAAGGGAGAGGCAGTAAGATTTGGTGATGGATGGACATGGAATGGGACAGAAATAGACAAGAATGTCTTGCGGTTTTTGTTTTTTTTCATGATCAGGTGCTAAAGTGGGGTACTGTTTGTTGGGATGGAGAAAACTAAGAGGAACAAGTTTAGGGAGATAAATGAAGAACTCAAGTTAGGAAATGTGTGTTTAAGATGCCTGTTAGGCATCCGATGGAGTAGGAAATTGGCAAGAAGTGTATGGAGCTCAACATAGAGGTCTTGAGTATGTATGAAAATACATCCTCATGAGTCATCAAGTAGACTGATGACTTAAAGACCCAAGAGTGCATGCATTCACCAGGGACAGGAAAATAAGCAGAAAAGAGAGTAAATTTAAAGTTTGAGGCAATGGGACATCCAGTGTTTAGAGCAAGTGAGTTTTATTTATTTATTTTATCTTTTTTTTTTTTTACAGAACTCGAGATTGAACTCAGGCCCCTACACATGCCAGCAGAGCACTTATTCCATTGAGCCATCTCCCTGGCCCTATTTATTTATTTTAGACCTGAAATCGAATTCAACACCTTGCGCTTGCCAGGCAAGAGCTGTGTAACTCAGCTATATCTGCAGCTGAGAAGGGGGGTTGGTGAGTGAGGTGGAGCCCCAGGAGAGCAGAGCCCCAGAAACGTAGAGCAAGTGTTTCAAGGAGAGAATAATCAGCCATGCCTCCTGCTGCTGTAAGTTTAAGTACCTTTTTCTGAGCTGAACATTGATCATTATAGGTGGAAAATAGTCTTTTTTATAGAGGTAAGTTTAGTGAGAGCTCATTCAGAGAGGTGGAAATGAAACTTAGATGGAAGGTGAGTTCAAGAGAGAATGATGAGCCAGGGAGATAGCTCAGTAGAATAAGTGCCTGCCTGGCAAGAGCAGAGCCCTGAGTTCAATTCCCAGTGCTGAGAGAGAGAGAGAGAGAGAGAGAGAGAGGGAGAGAGAGAGAGAGAGAGAGAGAGAGAGAGAGAGACAGACAGACAGACAGGCAGGCAGGCAGACAGGCAGACAGAGAGAATAATAAGGGAGAAGTGGCAGTGCCAATGTGGATAACTCAGGTTAGCTGCAAAAGGAAGCCAATTAATCGGTCCCTATTTTCTGCTATGAAGGAACATGGGGATGAGGTTAATCAAGAATAATTTTTTAAAAGATAGAATTATCGTAAGTTTTTTTTCCTGGTGAGGGTGTTCCTCTAGGAGAGAAGAATTACTCTGGAGGACAGTACAGGAACAGAAAGGGGAAATGGGATTTGATATACAAGCAGAAGAGTCAGTCATAAGAGAAGTACAGACATTTCACTCAGAGGAATAGGTTCAGGTTTATGTGCCCTGGAATGGAGAGAGGTAGTATTGGGATAATGCTTTGGTTTTCTGCAAGAAGCAAGATCACTTGATGAGAGTTAGATGAGAGGGGCTGAAGGAGGCTTGCAGAGTGAAGGATGGTGGGTGTACCATTTCTTCATAAAGAAAATATGGTCACATTCAGTTTAGAACTGGAGTAATTTAAACATTTGAAAAGTTCCTTATAATTAATGTGGAATACTTTCTTTATTATATACCATTATTACTCATAAACAATTCATAAATAGAAATATTTCTTAAATAGAAATTATCAGAAATAGGGGACAAGAGTGTCTTGCATTTTTTTCATGATCAGGTGCAGAATGGGGTGCTTTTTGTTAAACAGCACCCTTAAGCTTATATAAATGACTTTCACAAAGTTATAAAAGTATTTACAAAGGATATTTGCCTCCTTTTCATAATCTATATTCCTACCACTAAAGCCTTACCATATTCTTAGGATCCTTGTGTTTTTCCTTGAATGCTAAGATGCTTTTTTTTTTTGGTACCAGGGATCAACCTTAGGAGTTTGTGCTTGCCAGGCAGGTGCTCATACCTCTGAGCTATATCCCCAGCCCTAGAACAGTTAAAATCATGTTTGCTATACAATTTGCCCTTCTGTGGTTATCAGCTAGTTCTGTAAATATTTTTCCATGTCATTGCACAGTTTCCATGGCCATCAAATGGTTGAGTCACAATTTCAATAATATCTTATTATTGGACATTTAGTTAGCAATTTTTAGTTAGTCCATATAATTATTTTGAACAAATGTTCCTAAGAAATTCATTGTCTGCCTGTCTTTCATTAGCTGATCAGCTGAGCTATGTTTTTGAGTTGTCTAATATAGAGAATAATTCTGGCTTGATGTTTCATTGTAAGTTTACAGTCACACTGTGTTAAGATACATTTTCTTTCCTAATTTGACTAATTATATGCTAGGTTTGAAGTCAGCACAATGTGTGTCCTGGCTGTTTTGGTACAATTTGGAATGTAATTCTAATCTTATACATACCAAATTTTAGAGTGTATTTTCAAAGTAGGAAAAATTGGTACAACTTCCCTATGGTGAATATGAGCATTATACTATGTAAGGCCAATATGGACTAATAAACAAATTTTAAAAACAAAGTAAGAAATATTACATATTTTAATAGGTTGATCCGGGGATTAGTTTTGGATCATGGTGCCCGTCATCCAGATATGAAGAAGAGGGTTGAAGATGCGTTTATCCTTACTTGCAATGTGTCGCTAGAGTATGAAAAATCGTACGTGTTTGCTTCTCCCTATTTTAGCTTTGGCTCACTTTTTTCACTGGCTGAACAGGCTAATGGGTTTCATTTTGGCAGATTCATATCTGTACATAATGTACTTGGGTCACAGTTCACTCCTCTTGCCCTCCCCAGTTGCACATTTTTATTGGGGGATTCAATATACCGTGTATAGGGGCTGAGGAGATGGCTCAGTAGAATAAGTGCTTGCCTGGCAAGTACAAGGGCCTGAGTTCAATCCCTAGTTCTGCCAAAAAAAAAAAAAAAAAAAAAAAAAAAAAAATATATATATATATATATATATATGTATATATAGTATACATTTTTTCATATCATCTCTCTTTATGACTTTTGAAAATTTTTTGTCTAAAAGAGTTTAAAAACTTATTTTCTCCTCCCAGATGTTTAGTCTAGAGTTCTAGCTCCCCTGCCCCTTTTTTCTCTGCCTTTGCTAGCTTGTTTTTTATTAACTTTCTAGAGAGGTGGCCTCTGGTTTCTTCTATAAGACTGCAGAAGAGAAAGAGAAATTGGTAAAAGCTGAAAGAAAATTTATTGAAGATAGAGTACAAAAAATAATAGACCTGAAAGACAAAGTCTGTTCTGGCTCCAGTAAGGGATTTATTGTCATTAATCAAAAGGTGAGAAGGCTAACTTAGATTTTAATTATTTGTGAAGTATCTTCAGCATTCCTCAAAGTGAATCCCTGGCAGTCCAATATCTTCAGTCAGAACTATTTTCATATTAATTATATACCTTTTACACCTTTTTTTTGACATTGCAAAAGTACAAAAGAAATGATAGAACTGTTAGCAACTCTGTACAAGTAAGGCAGTAGCACCAAACTATGCTGATAGCTATGTTCTTTATTGCCAAAGGACCACATACTTGGAGGTAAAGAAAATGCAGTTTCATTTAAGAATGTCTGGATGAGGTGGTAACACTTATTAATTTTATTAAATATTATTTTAAGTATGCATCCTTTTATAATTCTGTGTGGAAAAACACAAGGCAGAGACAAAGCACTTGTGCCGCACGACGTGGTGCTGGCCTGAAGGAAGGAGCCTGCGGGGCAGAGCTGGGAGCCGCGCTAGCCACGTTCTTCCCAGAAAGCCATTTTCACTTGGAAGTGTGACTGATAGACAAATTATGGTTATTTAGATTGGGGTATTTGGTAGGTTTTGGAAAATGAATGGATCGATCTTATCACTTCAAGGAAAATACCTGAGAGTATTTGCTGCAGATGAGACATTTGAGCCTAACTCAGTAAACCAGTATTGTGTGAAGGATGATAAATGCATGATTTTACAAAATAATGTGTGAATAAATAATCTATTTAAGTATAAGACCAGCGGACTTGCACGTGAGGAGTCTGCAAGATCACTGATATGGTACAGTATTCCACCCAGAATAACCACTGCAAAGCTGTGTAGGACTTGGCGAGTTTTAGTGTAAACATATTGTCAGAGAAGCTTATCTAGAGTTATCTGAAAAAGCTATTAAAATGTTCCTTTCCCAGTTTATCTACACAAGGGCATATTTTCTTCTATAATTGAACCAAAACATCATATCGTATCAAATTAAGTGAAGCACTGTATATAAGAGACTTTTGCTCTTTTAAATCTAGACAGACATTAAAGAGATGTATAACATTATAAATTACTCGCATATAATTAGATATTTAGAAATATAGTAAACTTTCACTAAAATCAATATTAACATAAAGTGGGTTTATTATTTAAGTGTATTAAAATCTTATTATTTTATTTAAGAAACATTTATTTATTTATTTTTTGACAGAACCAGGGATTGAACTCAGGCCCTTGCACTTGCCAGGAAAGCACTTATTCTACTGAGCCATCTCCCTGGCCCTATATTAAAATTTTAAAATCTTCCTAGTTTTAATTTATGATGTGGTAAATATAGACATAGCTCATGTAAACAAAAGTTCCATGGGGTCTTCGTTTTTGAGAGGGTAGTGCTAAAACTATAAAGCTTGAGAAATATTGTTTTAAGATTTATTTGTGGGGGCCAGGGAGATGGCTCAATAGAATAAGTGCTTCCCTGGCAAGTGCAAGGGCCTGAGTTCAATCCCCAGTTCCGTAAAAAAAAAAAAAAAAAAAAAAAAAAGATTTATTTGTGGTTAAGATGGTGGCTTGGTGGTAGAACACTTGTCTAGTATGTGTTCAGAAAGAAAAGCAAAACCCAAAAGAAGATTTGTTTATAATTTTTATGTTTGATTGTAGGGCATTGATCCATTTTCCTTAGATACTCTTGCAAAACATGGAATAGTAGCTCTTCGAAGGGCAAAAAGAAGGAATATGGAAAGGTAAGCTTGAAAATTATGTATCCTGAGATAACTCAGGCCCTTGTGCTTGCCAGGGAAGCACTTATTCCACTGAGCCATCTCCCCAGCCCCCTTAGCTTACTAGTAATTTTTACTGAGCAAAAAGTAGTGTACCAATTTCAAATTTTGTTCCAAACTTCAGTATGTAATTAAACTGTCAAACATGAAGGTTATTAACCTATTTCAGAATTTCATTGAAGTATCAGGAAGTTTTCCTTCTCTTTAAAACAGATTTTAAAAACAATATAATGCTGCATGATCTCATTTATATACGAAATCTAAGTATATAGATATATTGACACCCATAGGAGTCAATAGGAGAACTGTAACTACCAGGGGATGAGACAGTGGTGTGGCTTTGCATAGGAATAAACAAGTTCCAGGATTTATTGTATAATGTGATGACAATAATTAATAATGTTGTAAAAAGCTAAGAGAGTAGAGTTAATGAGACTGGGTATGGTGACACATGCTTGTAATTCCAGCATTTGGGAGCCTGAAAACATGAGGATCACCCTGAATCTGATCTTCTTAGTGAGACCCTGTAGGCCTTGTACTAAAAAAGAGAGAGTAGATTTAAGTGCTGTCACTGCAACAATGTTAATATGAGAAGTAATATATATGTTAATTAGCCCAATTTAGCCATTCCATTAACTGCCATGTTGTACCTAATAAATATATACAGTAACAATGCAGTCCTCTGTGTTAATTTTTTTATCTGTAAGAAATTAACTTCTGTGTTTTTTATAACTGAAGTTATGATGACATACATGTCATTTTAGACTCACTCTTGCTTGTGGTGGAATGGCTGTGAATTCTCTTGAAGACCTTGATATGGATTGTTTGGGACATGCCGGCCTTGTATTTGAATATACATTAGTGAGTACTTGTGTGAATAGTGGTTATAATAAGAACATTAAGCCTTTTTAAAAAAATAAAATGCTAACCTTTTAATTCACATTTTGTATTTGGAGATCTGACTAATCCACAAGACAGACTTTAAAATTCATTTATCTAAATATTAAGAGTTTAAATGTAACTTAATTACTTTAAAAAATTTGGATATAAGTTTAATTATGTGAGATCAGCAGATGACAAGAGGTAGTAAATGAATGGAAACAATGCTTACAAACTTAGGACAGAGGTGAGAACTTGTAGGATTATTTAGGTTTAGACATTCACCAGATTGAATATTTTTTTTAACACTGACAATAAGACTTTTGCCACAAGCCCCAAGACATATTAAAACTGGTTCCCAGGACTGTCCAAATTGTTGAAAACATATTGTAAATTTTTGTGTGTGTGTGTATGTGTGTTCACGCACACACATGCTGGGGTCTTCACTGAGACTGTTTATCCCTGGCCCATTCATTCATCCATTCATTTATTTATATATTGGAGATTGAACTCTATACTGAGCTATATCCTTAGCCCTATTTTTCTTGGGGGTGGAGGTTGGGGCAGGGTCTTACTAAGTTACACAGGCTGGGCCCAAACTGTTCATCTTTCTGTGTCAGCCTCCCAGAGGTCTGGGATTACAGATAGGCAGGTGCCACCAAATCCACCTTTTAGCATCTCTTTAAATGTCAAATATTCTGTGGTGAATTATTCAAAATGCTGTATTTCATTTTAGCACTTAATTTATATATCTTACTGTCCCCTACATTGGTGGCCAAGGCACCTTGCTCTAAACTCTAGTGCGCTTGATGGTGGAACTTTTAGAGCTGTCAGTGATCCAAGAGGCCTGCTGTGGCACGTGTGCCTTAGGTCTGCCACCACTGTTGTAGTGGCTGACATCCTCCCTTTGAAATGTCTAAGTATCTTTTTGTTAAGTTGCCATTTTCAAAGGTTTGCTGAAGAGCCGGGCATGGTGGCGCAGGCCTGTAATCCCAGCACTCGGGAGGCTGAGGCAGGAGGATTATTGTGAGTTTGAGATCAGCCTGAGCTACAAAATGAGTTTAAGGCCAGCCTGAACTGCATAGTGAGACTCTGTCTCAAAAAAAAAAAAAAAGTTTGCTGAAGAGGAACCAGGGGAATGGCTTAGTGGTAGAGTACATAGGAACTTAGTAGTGCAAAGGATGTGAAGAGAGGGAGGGAAGGAGGGAGAGAGAGAGAGAGGGATGAGGAAGGGAGGAGGAGAGGGCAAGAGACAGAGACAGACAGACAGACAGACAGACAGAGAGACAGAGAGAGAGAACACTATGAATTTAACAGCTATAAATTCTTCTTCACTTCTGTTGCAGTGTAGGAATTTATCATCTGGCCATAGTAGTCCACCAGTTGAGTAAGGCTTAGTTTCTTCTTTGCTGACACAGCTGACTGCAACTCATAAAGCAGCAGCTGGCCACAGCTTCTCCAGTTTTTTTTTTTTTTTTTTTTTTTTTATCAACAGCTGTAACTGTGACGGATCATTCTTTGATCAATACATTTTGACTAGTTTTAGCCTCAGAAGGAGGTCTTTCTTTTCCTGCACTTGCTTCACCAATTTTGCTTTTTCTTCCTTGAATCCTTGTTTAATATTCTTATTCACAAAATCAATTTTGGAGGACACTGTATGACCCAGTATCAAGCAACTTAGATTCATAAGCACTGATATTCTTGAGAGTACTTTTCAAGTATGTATGTTCTTCAGATTCACTATTTGTGTATTTTTTTTTCTTCTCACTAATTCTGTGTTTAAAATGTTCTTGAAACTCCAAACAGTTTTCTTCTTTTGAAGATGTTGGTTCTTCTAAAAAGGTCTGATCCTTTTCTTTTTCTTTCTGTCTTTTTATATTTTAATACAGTGTCTATAGGGACTCATTACACAGATTGGACTTGTAGTGATCCTCCTTTTTTCAGTCCCCTGTACGCACTGGGATTCCAGATGCGCACCACTATGCCAGTCTCCGTGACTGGGGAGGGCGCAGAGCGGCACACTGGGGATCTAACCCAGGTCTTTGAGTCTGTCTAAGGTGCTTTAATTTCTTGAACTGTCTGGCCAGCCCTGATCATTTTCTGGTTTTTTTTTTTTTTAATTTTTATTATTTTTTATTTTTTTCACTTTGTGTATTTAGTTCAGGGTCTTACTGCACAGCTGGGACTCTAGGTGATCCTTCTGTTTTCAGCCTCCCCAGCACTGGGATTATAGGCATGCACCACCACGCCCAGACTCATTTGCTGGCTCAGCATAGGACTGGGGATTGAACCCTGGTCCCTGCACTTGCCTAAGCAGGAGCTTTAGTCTGCTGAGCTATCTCATTTCATTCTGTATTAAGATGTTTTACTATACTGCAATGGGACTTAAATGAAAACTTTGTTTTCCTTAATCTGTCTTTAAGTGTTACACTCATGGGTGCTTTCCATGAACTATTTGTATGGGGAGATGGTGGATTTGTGCAGGTTGATTGAGGACTAGGGAAAAAAAAAATCATAGCTGAGTCTGATGAGCTAACTTAAGCGAAATTATTTTACTTCTTTGTCCAGTGATCTCAGTGGAAACCCTCCTAATGATATAGGGGAAAGAAACTCCCACCTGAAAGATACCTGGGGATAAGTTCATGTTCTCTAGACTCAAAGAATGAATTTTAGGAACAATGGAGGTTAAGAGAATATATTTATTGGGGAAAAGAAAGCTTCTGTCTGAGAAAGGGACAGAAGGATACTCGAGTGGGTTACTCTAACTTAATTACTTTTATACATATATTTATTTAGCTATGTTTGATAAGAAAAATTCACATCAAGATTATATTAACCCTTGCTCTGGGAAGATAGCTCAGTGGCATAAGTGCCTGCCTGTCAAACTCAAGGTCCTGAGTTTAATCCCCTGTACTTCATGCCGTGAGGGCCCCAGAACCCTGGGTCTGACATGTTGGCCCCAGAATCAGGAGTGGTAGCTCACATCTGCAATCCCAGAGATAGACAGGCTAAGATAGGAGGATCACTATGAGTCTGAACTGCACAGTGAGACCCTGTATCCCATTCCCCTCAAAAAAGGATTGAGTTATAATATAAGCTAAGTCTTTATTTCATAACTTTAAAAATTAACATTTTTTTCTTTTTTTGTTCTTTTATTTCCCACCACTAGGGGTCAATTCCAGGGCCTCATGTATGTAAAGCAAGCATTCTACTAGAGAGCCTATCCGCAGCCCTAAAGTTGTGTCTGTATATGTCATCCTTCAGGGGGAAGAAAAGTTCACCTTTATAGAAGATTGTATTAACCCTCGCTCTGTCACTTTGTTGATCAAGGGACCAAATAAGCATACTCTTACACTAATCAAGGATGCCATAAGAGATGGACTTCGTGCTGTCAAAAATGCCATTGAAGATGGTAAGCTCTTTTTTCTGTGATGGTACGAACCTCACATGTTTTAAAAGTAAAAGTCAGTATGTTTGGTATTTTAAAATATGAATGGTCAGGTATGGTGGTGCACAGCTTCCCAGGAGGATGGGGCAAGAGGATCTCAAGTTAGAGGTCATCCTGGGCAATGGCCCTGTCTCAAGATAGGAAAGTACTAGAAATGGACCAGAGATACAGCTCAGTGCTCCCTGGGTTCAATCCCTAACCCTGAAAAAAAAAATTCTCTTTCATTTTGCTTTGCACGATTTGTAGCTTGGATTGTAAAGAGTTTCCTGTGCAATATTTTTGAGAGTAGGGTGTCCTTTTAATTAATTTCTGTTTATGAAATGAAAACACACTTACTTAAATGTTATAGTATTAATTTTTATTTTTTAGGAATCTCTCTCTCTCTCTC
>PVKA01005511.1:22458-89982 GCA_004027165.1 Ctenomys sociabilis
TTTTTTTTTTTTTTTTTTTTATAAGCAGAATAGATTATTGAGAGAAAGAAAGCTCCTATCCAAGAGAGGGACAGGAAGGGGGCCTGAGTGGGTAGTTCACCCAGGAACTTATTTCTTAAATCATGGAAAAGCTTTGGTAGTTCAGAACTCTACTACCACTGCAGTGTACTTTTAGGGAAGAAATGTTAACCTATATTATCATCATCATTCTGAAGTGCTAGAGATTGAGCCCAAAGTCTTCACACTGAGCTAGATCCTCAGCTTCTTTTCTATTTTGAAACAGTTTGGTTAAGTTGCTAAGTCTCCCAGACTGGCTTTGAACTTGTGATCTTCCTGCTTTAGCCTTCCAGAGTTCTGGGATTTAAAATGTGTGCCACCACATCCTGCAACATTTTTTATTTATTGACAATTTATAACTAGTTTATAATCCTATAAAAGGACTTGGTATAGATAATTTGACTTTTTTTGTACCAGGAGTTGATCTCAGGGCCTTGTGCTTGCCTAGCAAGCACTTATGCCTCTGAGCTATATCCCTGATTTTAATAATTTGATAAAAGCACACATTTATAATAGAATAACATGCACATGGAAAGATGTTCAATATTGTGAGTCATGAGGGGAATGAAAATCAAAGGATAAAGAGGGGGCAGGGGAGATGGCTCAGTAGAATAAGCACTTACCTGGCAAGCACAAGGGCATGAGCTCAGTCCTGGGTTCCACCAAAACAAATAAACAAAAAGGACAAAGTGATAGCATGTTACAACCTTCAGGATGGGTATAATAAAAAAGCTAAACAACAATAAGTGTTGGCAAGGTGTAGAGAAATTAGAACCCTCATACTTTACTGGTGGGAAGACAGATATGTTTTTAAAAAGTTAAACATAGTTTCTATATAACCTAGAAAATCCTGGGCTGTTCAGATAGCTCAGCGGACTAAAGCACCTACTCAGGCAGGCATAGTGACTGGAGTTCAATCCCCTGTACCACATGCTTCGCCAGCCCTGTCCTCAGGGTGCATTGAGATGGTGACTGAGACTGGGCGTGGCGGTGTCACCTTTAATCCCAGCTCTTGGGAGGTTAAAAAACAGCAGGATCACTAGAGTCTGATCTGTGTAGTGACACCCTGTAGACCCTATACTAATTAAAAAGAAAAGAAAAGAAAAAAGAAAATCCTGTGTTAGAAATCTTCACAGCACTTATAATGTCCAAACATGGAAATGATTCAAATGTCCAACAGTTGATGAATGGATAAACAAACTGATATTTCTGTATAATAGAGTATTATTTGCCGTAAGAAGGAAGAAAGTACTGGAGTGTTTTGCAATATGGATGAACCTTGAAAACATTACACTAAATCAAATAATTCAAATTCAGAGAGAAGCCCATGTATTATCTCTCTGAGGTGTCCAGAAAGGCGAATCCATGGAGACTGTAAGCACATTAGTGGCTGCCCAGCTGGGGTGATGGAGAGCGCCTGGCGATGGGTGCTGAACATTGTGAGGAGGTAGCAAAGGTGTTCTGGAATTAGATAATGGTGATGGTGCCACAGCCTTATGAGTATACTAAGAAGCAACTGAAAGTACACTTGTAAAGGATCAATTTTATGATACATGAAATGTATAGAAATAATAAAATCATAAATAGTGGTTAGCTTTGTTTGACAAAAACCATAGATGGGAAATCATGGTAAAATAGAAAATAGAACCTAGGAAAAGGAACACATAACTGTAGTAATTATTAATATTTAAGTTGCTAGATTATAAAGAAACATGATCAGTTATATAGATTTATTTCATTATTGAAAAGAAGAAAACATATTCTTAAGTGGAAATAATACGGGGTTTTATTTTTATTTTTATTTTTTATGTATTTGGTACAGGGTCTCACTATGCAGCTCTGACTCATAGCTATCCTATTGTTTTCAGCCTCCCCAGTGCTGGGATTACAGGCATGTGCCACACTCCCTGTCTTGGTGGCTGGCTCAGTGTGCCTGGGGTTGGGGTCAGTGTGGCAGGTGGTGCTAGGGGTTGAATTCTGGTCCCTGCACTTGCCTAAGCAGGCATTTAGTCCTCCGAGCTACCTCACCAGCCCAATATGGGGCTTTGCATACGGACCATTTCTTTTTATAGGCATTTATGGTAGATGATACCGGCATTTTTTCTCCAGGAAGAACATTACCCAGGCACGAAGCCTTTGGTAGTTCCATCTGATTCTTAGAATTTAGAATAGATAAAATGAATGTACTATTCTTTTTTTAAAAAATCATTTCAACCACTGAAGTTTTTTAAAAATAATTTTTTGAGTTATTCTTGACATAATGAATTGCTATATATAAGTGAACACCGCAGACCATCATTTCAATCAAGGTAGTGAGCATATCTGATCCTTCCCTCCCATAGCTCCCATGTAACCCATCCCCTGCTCTGCTTTTTGTCATATAGATGAGTTTGAATTTTCTACTGTGTTGTACGAATAGACCAATACAGCATGTACTTTATTTTGGTCTGGGTTATACGCTGCATGATTGTTTTGAAGTTCATTGATGTTATGTCTATCAGTAGTTGCTTCTGTGCTCTGTAGTATTCCAATGGGTGACTGTAGGGCAGTCTATCCATTGATATATTAAAGCTGTTATGAATATTTATGTACAGATCTTTTTATGTTCACATGTGTCCACAAATTTTTGATAAATGCCTAGGAATGCAATGGCTATGTTAAGTATATGGTTAACATTAAAAAAAAAAAAAAAAAAAAAAAAAAAAAAACCAGTGTTTTTTTCTGGATTTACTTTTATTGGTGCATGCTTACAATACATTTTGGGGAACTGGTACATGCACTTGGTCATCTTCAATTATTTTACCGATTCTCCATCTTCTCCCTCTCCCACTGATTCCTGTCCCCATTTCCAAGAGTCCACATTCTACTTTTTTCTTATCATCTCTCCTTATTTATTCATTTGTGTGTATTTTAGGTTTTCCATATAAGAAAAAACATGAGATATTTAACTTTGTGATTCTAACTTATCTCACAACATGGCCTTCAGTTCCATTTGTTTTCCTGCAAATGAAATGATTTTTCTCCTTTAGGCTGAACAATATTCCATTATGTGTACCATGTTTTCTTCATAGACTCATCTGTTGATGGGCAACCATGCTGGTTCCACAGCTTCGCTATTGGGAATTGATTCACTCTATTCAGGATGTGCATGTATCGGTATTATGCTATCTTTAATTCTTTGGAGAATATACCAGGAAAGACATAGCTGGATCAAATGATAGTATTTCTATGTTCAGTTCTTTGAGGGATCTCCATATTGGTTTTCATAGTGGGTGTGCTAGTCTACACTCCCACCAATAATGCAGGAAGATTCCATTTCCCCCAAATCTTTATCAGTGTTTATTTATTATTTTTGTTTTCCTGATGATAGCCATTCTGAGTATACTGAGATGGAATCAGTGCAGTTTTGATTTCCACTTCTGTAATGGCTAAAGATGTTGGGCATTTTTTCATATATCTTTTGGCTATTTGTTCTCTTTTTTTTTTTTTTTTGTCTTTTTGAGACAGGGTCTCACTGTGCAGTTCAGGCTGGCCTTAAGCTCACTTTGTAGCTCAGGCTGGTCTCGAACTCACAACAATCCTCCTGCCTCAGCCTCCCGAGTGCTGGGATTACAGGCATGCACCACCACGCCTGGCACTGGCTATTTGTTCTCTTGAATAGTATCTATTCAATTATTTGGCCCATTTTTTGATTGGGTTGTTTTGGAGGTTAACTTTTGGAATTCTCTATATATTCTAGATATTAACCTTCTACCAAAAAAGTAGATAGCAAAAGTCTTTTTCTTCATCCCATAACTTGTTTCTTCACTCAGTTGTTTTATTTGCCATGAAGAAACTTTTGAGCTTGGTGTAATTTTGTTCATTGATTTTTACCCCTAAAATGGGGCAAATGTTGGTGGGAATGTAAACTGATACAACGACTGCAGAAATCAATATGGAGATTCCTCAAAAGCTAAAAATAGGACTGCCATTTGATCTGGTCATAGAGGGAATTGAAGTGAGCCTGCTGCTGCTGTTGTGGCACAGTTCACAGTGGCCAAGATATGGATCAGCCCTATTGCCCATCCAAAGCTGAGCGGATAAAGGAAACATGGAAGATATTGTATACACAGTGAAGTATTATTCAGTTATAAAGGAGAATGCATTTTGTCATTTTTAGGAAAATGGATGGATCAGGACATCATCCTGTTAAATAAGATAAGCCAGACTTGGTGGAATCTAAAAGAGATGATATGAAAGTAGAAGGAAGATGATTAGCAGACTTGGGAAAGGCAATAAGGGCAATTGGGTGTAAAGAAGAATAATGGGGAATGGATGTGCCTCAAATAGATATGTTAAAACCCAATGTTTTGTAAAAGCAATAGGCGCTCATAAAAGAAGAAGAAAAAAATCAGTTGTCTAACATGGGTGAAGTGGGACACACTTGTAGTCTCCTCCTGAGGCAGGAGGTTCACAAGTTTGAGGCCAGCCTGATGAATTTAGCAAGACTTGTCTCAAAGGATTTTTTTAAAGGGTAGGGAGCTGGGCTGTAGTTTAGTGTGAGAACCTTGGATTCAATCTCCACTACCAAGTACCAAGATACAGACTATCAGTGTCGCTGTCTGTATCAGTGTCGCTTTGTTCTGTGGTCTTTGTTTTGTTTCATTATCTTAAGGTTGTCATACTGTATGGCTACCCTAGCCTGTGATGTTTTTTAACTGAAGTAACACAACAGGTAGCTGTCATGTACTCACACGTTTCATCTTGTAAATGAAACTCTACCATGAAACACTTGACTCCCCATTCCTCCCTCCCCTCATCTTCTCGCTGCCACCATTTTGCTTTCTGTCTTTGATTATGTACACCACAGGAGTGTAATCACATGGTATTTGTCTTTTTGTGACGGGCTTCTTTCCCTTACCATAATGTCATCGAGGTTTATTCATGTTGTAGCATAAACTACTGTGTGTTTACATCCCATTTTATTTATCTATCTGTTGATGGAAGCTTGTGTTGCAGCTACCCTGTTGGCTTTGTGATTGATGCTGCTATGTGTATTATCTTTTTATATATTTTTGAACTTCATTGGTAAAATTCTTTTTTTTTGGTGCTGGGACTGAACTCAGGACCTTGTGCTTGCCAGGAAGGCGCTTATATTACTGAGCATGATCTCCCTAGCCCTTCATTGTTAAAATTCTGTTAAGGAGTTTTACATCTATGTTCAAAAGAAGTATTGGCCTGTAAATTTTTTTTCTTATAAAACCGTTATCATTTTGTTATGAAAATAATGCTGTCTTTAAAAATAAGTCAGAAAGCCTTGCTTCCAGTTTTTCAAGGTGTTATGTAGAATTTTTTTTTCCTTTTTGAGACAAGGTTTCACTATGCAGCTCAGGCTTGCCTTGAACTTGCTACATAACCTAAGCTGGCCTTGAACCCACAGTGATCCTCTTGTCTCAGCTTCCTCAGTACTGGGATTATAAGCATGTGCAACTATGTAGCTAGAATGCTTTTTCTTCTTTAGATGTTTGATAGAAATTTATCAGTAAGACTCTGAGCCATGAATTTTCTTTAATAGATACAGGGATATTAAGGCTAGCTTTTTTGTTTTTTTTTTAAGTAGGCTTTGCTAGTTTGTGTCTTTCAGGTACTCTTCCATTTACTGTAAGGATCATTACAGCTAAGTGAGCTAAATCTAATTTCTGCTTGTTTTTGGTATGCAAAGTTTTAAGTGGAATACACTCATGCCCTTTGTTTATGTATTGACTATTTTTTTGTGCTAGTAGTAGAATTGGATGGTTGTAAAGGAAATAGCATAGTGTATAAAGCATAAAATACAGTGATACTGTGGTTCACAAACTTAATTTGTCCCACAGTTGTGGTTGTGAACTGAACTGGTCCATGAACAAAATCAAATTTTCCCAAAAGGTTCAATGTAAATAAGTTTAATCCATTCTGAGCCATATGTATTTTTTAACCACAAAAACATGAAACAAAGTACAGCATAGTACAGTATGTGAGAGAGATCATTACATTTCCTTGAGGCAACTTCTGATGTGTAGGACAGGAAGGAGGCGGGCACTGCGTTATTGTTTGGAGGGGGAGCCCCCTCTCTGAGGACATCAGGGCAATCTCCTTCAGATGTTTCCTCTCTTCTTTGTCTCTTAGCTGCAGGCCAATTTTGATGAAAACTCTGTCTAATGTCACTTTTTGTGTGTGTGCACTACATAAACCTCCGGAAATGAGAGACCACATTATTGCTCATCAGATTCAGCACTCTGTTCATTAGTTACGTTGGAGTGGTGCATCTCAAAGAAATGCTGGCACTCATTCCATTTTGCCATAATGGATTTCATCACATTGCTGCAGCTTCCTCTTCTTCAGTGGAATGCTCCCCAGCAAGCACTTTCTGTTACTCACCTGGAGTTCCACAGTTCTTCTCTTGTCAGCTCCTCCTTATGGCCCTCAAGAAGCTCCTCCGAGTCTGGACCATCAATATCTAGACACATGCTTTTGCCCAAGGACACACTTTCTTCCTCTTCTTGTGCATCAGACCCTTCGAAGTCATGCTTAGTCACATCCTGGCCAGGTTCCTCCAGGCTGTGTTTAAGTTCTGATGTGACATTTTCCCAGGATTTGCCAGTGAGGCTGATGGGGTGGAGGACTTTGGAAGTTTCCTTCCAGGACTCTTTCAGAGTCAAGGACATCTCTCTAGTGACACTAAAATGCCTGGTGAATCGCCTTTTGCACGTCTGGAAGTTGAATGACTTGCTGGCCCATGGGCTGCAGAAGAGGTGTCGTGTTGTAGGAAGGAGCTTGCCCTTTAGGAAGTCACACTTGGGGTCCACATAATCTGCCCAGGTTGCAGGCTGTGTTGGGGCAGAGTCTGTCAGGAGAAGGCACCTTTCAGGCAGTTTGTTGTCAGATATTTCCTAATGGTGGTGCGACTGTCTCATGCAGTTCCATGAACCATTGCCCTGTGACCCAAGCTTTCGCATTGCCCCATGTAACCATTTCGTGGCCTTGTGCACATTCTGTTCTTTGAATGTGATAGGTTCTGGCCCTAGTATGAACTGCTGAATTATTGCGGTGGTCATCCAATATGGCTGAAGTCCTTAAAACAACAGCTTATCTTCCCAGAGACCACCTCCCCTTTTCTTCTCCAACTCAGCCCAGGGTGCAATTTCCTTTTACCTTTCCCACCACCTCAGGGAAGCCCCCAATAAGCTCCTCAGGTATATCTAAACATCTTCCTCAAACCCCATCTCTGGCAAAAGGCCATAAAAGCCTCAGCCTTCCTTTGTGCCAATCCAGAGAATTCCTTATCTTCCCAAATTCTCTCCTTGTCCTCCAAGATAATGAAGCCTCTTTCCCTTTATAATAAAGCCCCTTTCTTTTTTCCTTCTGCCTGTGACTCTGCTGCAGCACCATCAAAACCTATTAGAATGCACAAGGGTCTGGCAGTGGCACACCAGTAGTTGCCTAATCTGCAGGTCAGCACTTACGTTCAGATGTAGCATCAGGGTCCTTCTGTCCCTCGTGGGCTCGTGTCCTGGCAGTGCCTTTTCCTCCTGTATGGTCTAGGTTCTATTGGAATCTTCTTCTAGAAGATCCTGGTTTCGTCACAGTGCACACTTGTTTAGTGATGTATCCTTCTGTTTTCATGAATTCTGTGAATTTTTCAGTGGCCGTATCAGAACTGGAAGCCTGACCATATCTTTTCACACCATGTAGGTGATTTTTCTTGCAGAATTTATGAAACCACCCTCTGTGGGCTTCAAATTCATCACTTTCTGCACATGCACAAGGGTTTTCTTGCAGTAAATCACTGTGCAATTTCCTGAATTTTTCACAGATCCTAGCTTCACTAACACTATCACCTGCCAGCTGTTTCTTATTCAGCTACACTAATAAAAGCTTTTTCACTTCTTCTAGCACTCCTGTCCTCTGCTTGGTTTACATTGTTACTCCTTCTACCATGTCACTTCCTTTGATGACTTCAGTAGTCCTCAAGATAGTGGAGATTGTTGGTTTCACTGATTTGTACTCTGAGGGCAGAGCAGTCCCCTGAGCACTATGCTCATGTTGTCCTCGGTTTCCTTCTTCAGTTCAGTGGTTATGTTCTTTTATTTTATTTTATTTTATTTTTATTTATTTATTTTTTTGTCTTTTTGAGACAGGGTCTCACTATGCAGTTCAGGCTAGCCTTAAGCTCACTTTGAGCTCAGGCTGGTCTTGAACTCACAACAATCCTCCTGCCTCAGCCTTCCAAGTGCTGGGATTACAGACATGTGCCACCACGCCTGGCTTTTTTATTTTTATAATTTTTATTTTATTGAAGTACAAATATCAATGAGACAGTTTTAAGATTCCTTGACAAGATGGATTTGATAAATTAATACATTGCAAACTGTTTTCATAATATTTTGGTATCATAGAAGGTGCATATATGATATTATACTTACAGATATTATTATACCATGTGTCTCTTAACAGTAAATTAAGAGAGTGTAGCTGTTTATCTTATTTTTTATACCTGAATTACATCAAAGATTCAATAATTAATACTTTCTACCTTGTTATTTTCCTAGTGGTTGTCCATAGTACTAGAAGCCGACATAATATCCTGTCCAAAGTGGTTGTGTTCTTCGAAAGCTCCTCACCGTTTTTGCTCGTCACTTTCTTCTTGCCCTTGCTAGTGCTCTGCACATATTTGTCGCCTATGTCACTGCTCTGCATTTTCTTTCTTCTGCCATGCTTGCTTTTTCTTTCTTTGGAGCCATGCCAGGATGAGTGCTGTACAGTATTGTATGTGCTAAAAAGCACACAAAATTTCTTTGCAGTAGGTGACTGCGATCTCCATACAGGAAGGCATGGCCGGCCGCGGGTCGGAGCAGGGAAGATGGCGATGTTGGTGTTTGTGTGGGGAAGGGGACGCAGAGTTGACACATGGAAGCAAAATCGTGCTGAATGCTGAAGCGTACGTGAACTGGGATTCCTGTATTTATTACCTGGCTTTTTTCAGCGAGTTTGTCATTTTCTGATCTAAGTTTTCAACTTTATGGATCTAACATTGTTCATAGTATTTTGTTGTTGTTATTCTCCTCCTCTCCTCCCCCTTCCCTCTCTCCCTCCCCTCCCTTACCCCCCTTCGCCCTCCTCCTCCTCCTCGTCCTCCTCGTCTTTTTGTCTTTTTGAGACAGGGTCCCACTATGCAGTTCAGGATCTCTTGAGCTTCCGTTGTAGCCCAGGCTGGTCTCGAACTTGCAATAATCCTCTTGCTTCAGCCACCTGATTATAGGTGTGTGCCACTATGGCTGGCTTTGTTTCACTAATTTCTACTATGGTAGCATTCCTTTCTTTTGCCTACCTTAGGTTTCATTTCCAGATTCTTTCCTAGTTTCTTAAAACAGAAACTTAGTTCATTGATTTAAAGCTTTTTATTTTTATTTTTTATATTTTTTTAGTAAGGGTCTACAGGGTCTCAGTACATAAATTGGACTCGATGTTCTGCCTGTGTTCAGCCTCCCAAGAGCTGGGATTACAGGTGTGTGTCACCATGCCCAGTTAAAGCCTTTTATTTTTAATATAGATGCTTAGTGATATCAATTTCTCTTTGAGTACTGCCTTAGTAGAATTCCACAAACTTTGATAATGATAGATTTTCATAGGAAAATAGGCTTAGGGAAGTTTTCATAAGTACTGGTAGTTTTTTTTTTTTTTTGTATATTTATTCTGTATACCTTACATATGTAAATATTCTTTTGAATGCATTCTCCATTTAGCAATGAGCTTTTTAAAAAGTGTGATTGGGATGTGCAGATGTAATTGCCTTGTGCATGATAGTGGGTAAACATGCTTTTATCAGTTATGTTGCGAAAAGAAGCAGAAGAAAGGGATAGCAATTTAAAAATGACATGAGTTGAAAGGAGGGATTACTTTTGTGTTGTTGTATTTTAAAGACAGGTGATTCCAAAGCAAGTTTGTTTGTTCAAATAAGTCATAATCTTTATGAAGCTATGCATAGATATAAAAGTCCTACCCTGATGTTAAAATTGATGTGTTTAACCCAAGCTCTTGCTTTAGAATAAGACCACTTAATTTTATTTTCTCATGTAGTAGTTTGGGTTCTATTCCAAAATAGAAAACACATAGTTCATTGAGTCCTAAGAATGCCACACTAAAATCTCTGGCTAGGGGTGGGGAGATAGCTCAGTAGAATAAGAACTTGCCTGACAAGTGCAGGGTCCTGAGTTCAATCCCCAGCACCACAAAAAATAAATAAATTGTGTTGGCTGAAAATATTTTCAAGTCAGGTATTATAGGCAGTTGCCTGCCACCATAAATTACAAATAATCACCTTTTAAAGTAACTATAGAAGAGTAAGATGAAAGAAATGCCAGAGGAGGATAGGCAGTGAAATAAGCTGTTTTTAACTAACTATCCATACCATGCTCAATTACTTAGCTTTAGAATGCTTTGTAGGACAACTGGATAATTACTGAGCTGTGCAATTTATTTGATTTCTGCACATTTTAAAGGTAGGCAAGATAACGGAATATACTTGTACAGCTAATTGGTTTTTTCTCCCACTTCTCCTGCTTGTCTAACATGTCTTTCTATCATTTCCTTTCTGCAACAGGCTGTGTAGTTCCAGGGGCTGGTGCAGTTGAAGTGGCCATCGCTGATGCTCTTGTTAATTTCAAGCCCAGTGTAAAAGGAAGAGCTCGCCTTGGAGTCCAGGCCTTTGCTGATGCCTTGCTCATTATTCCCAAGGTATCCACCCTCAGGCCACCTACCAACTGCTTAGGCTTGGAGGTGCTTTATTCCAAATTGTCAGTATAATCTAACAGCAGAGCAAAAAGACAGTATCTGTCTGCATGTCTCGTGCACTTTTCTCTTAAATACAACTCAAGCAGGAAAATTTTGGGGATAATTTTTCAGGAGCTTCATGAAGCAGACAGGTTATTCTCTTGTCCCTTTTTGGGAGCTTTAGAAGTTGAAGTAGCTCCAAGTTTTCTTCAGAAATGGTTCATATTAGCTGGGTGTGGTGACACACACCTGTAATCCCAGCACTCAGGAGGCTGATGCAGGAGGATTGTTGTCAGTTTGGGACCACCCTGGGCTACAAAATGAGCACAAGGCTAGCCTGAACTGAATGACAAGACCCTGTCTCAAAAAGACAAATAAGAAAGAAAAAAATGGTTTGTGATGAACTAATTGTAGTGAAAAATTAGAACTTAAAATTTAACTAGATTTTAGGGTAAATCTTTATTTTGTTGGTGGTGCCCAAATTATAATTACTTTAAATTAAGGAAAGTAAATATTTTCAGGCTGTTTTGCATTTACTCATGCACTGCTAGCTTGCCTTTGTTACTGTCATTATAATTTGGAGAAAAGATGAAAAACTAAAGGTTTTCTGGTTTTTTTTTAATATGTCAAAAATTTTTTTAATTTTTGACCAATTTTGCATGCTTATATCTGGTAGTATGAACAACTAATTTGAAGACAACAATATGCAATATAACAACCGTTGTTGAATTCCTATCACCTTGTTTAGTGAAATTCTTTTTTTAAATTTAATTTTATTTTATTGAGAGACAGATATCAATGAGGCAGTTTTAAAGCTGATTAATAGGACAATTTCAATAATTAATACTGTTTACATTGTTATCTTCCTAGTGGTTATCCATAGTACTAAGGTTTTCTGTTTGTTAACCAACAGAGAACTATTTCATTTTCTTTGTCCCAACCTAATTGTGAACCACTTGGAAATACATAAAACTGCTTCTAATATGCTGTTAATATGAATTAACACATTTCAAAGCAAGATAAATATTAAAATAATGGTTATTAAAATTGTTCAAAATTTATGGGTTTTTTTGTGCATTAGATATCTATTTTTTTCCTTATTCAAGGCAGCAATCTTAAAAAGTGATGAGTTGTTAATCCAAATTGGCAACCCTGAAGTGCACTGATGGTACCTCTTCTCCATGACTTATTGGTTCAAGATGACTTGGAGATGAGCATGGCCTGAATCTCTATCTCTGCTGCCACAGGCCATGGCTTTCATCAGGAAGATGAGGGTGCGGAGGTGCTGGAAATGTGCTGGGCTTGTTTAACAAGTGTCTAGGGAAAACCAGAAGACATGTGGCTGGAGGGACTAGAGGAAACAAGAGTACTGTACTACTTCCTTCGACATTTAAAATAATCTTTTGTGAAGCAGGAAATTAATGTAGTGGAGGAACTTTACTTAGAATGTAGTGTGATAAGGCTAATGCTTAACTAAATACAAAAATGACTAGATAGCTGAGCTACTATCTTGATGTAGATTAAAAATGGTGTTCTTAAAAACAGATGATTACTGAATTACAGATGTGTTTTCACAAGACTAATAAAGGTATTGAGAACCTGCTACATATATATATAAGCCTAAATAGTAATACTCTTCATGTTTGCTATTCAAACATACATGTAAAAGTATTCCATGCATGCATTTGTTACTATTTTTGTTCTTAAAGGTTCTTGCTCAGAATTCTGGTTTTGACCTGCAGGAAACACTAGTAAAAGTTCAGACTGAGTATTCAGAATCAAAGCAACTTGTTGGCATAGATTTGAACACAGGTGAGAAACTGAAGAGAATTAGCTGTTTGATAAGGCAAGAAGTTATTCATCAGTCATCCAGACCTTTTAAGTAAGGTGGTAAGGATTTCAATGACTTTATTAAACTTCAGGTGATTCTAGTTTACTTTTGAACTTCTTAAAATGTTCATGTAAGAAAGGTATTGAGGACTTATTACATATGCACCTTTTGAGACTCACATAGAACAAAATAAAATACCTGCCTTGTGAGCTTTTGTTATGGTGGAGAACAATAAGCACTAAACAATAACCTTAATAAATAAGTGTCTCTAGCATTTGAGGAAGCAGTAAATTTGATGAAAAATGAAACAGTATGAGGATGATCATGAAGGCTTAGTAAAAAGGGATGGGATGAGTTGAGTGGCTTGCAATTTAAAGAGATTTGACAGGGTAGTCTCATTGAGAAGATACCTACTGAAAATTGAGAGGAAATAAGGACACTAACCATATGTGGAACTAGGATGGAGTATTTTGGGGAGAGAGAACAGCCAGGGGAAAAACCAGCATCTGATATTTCTTAGCAGAAAGAAGGAGTGACAGAGCTGATAGGAAGATCATGCAGGGGCACATGGGCTAGTCTAAGGACTCTGAGCTCAGCTATAGTGAAGCAGGAAGCATTGATGACTTTGACACAAGTAGTTTTAGTAATATACCAGATATTGTTAGATTATATCAGTAAACTGATAGAATACATCAAGATTGTAGTGTTCAACTGGTTTGTTTTTGCTTTACAGGGGAACCAATAGTAGCAGCGGAGGCAGGAATTTGGGATAATTATTGTGTGAAAAAACAACTTCTTCACTCTTGGTAAGTTGGAAGTAATATAGAAAGAAAGATGTTTGGTGATATAATTGATACATTAAGTATTTTCTATTATTTTTGTCATTCTTCAGTAAAAACAGCCCAGAGTATGAAAAGGTGTAGTGTCCAGTTACTAAGACTAGTTTGATTTTACATTCATTTTATATTTTGGTTGTAGCAGGATAAGTTACAGGAAATGTGAATCTAACCCTTGATTTGATAGGAAAGTGAAAGTGTGAACTACTGAAATAGTTCCACTTGTATAGTGAGGAAAATAAAATGATGTGCTTCAAAATAACCTCAGTCTGGCTGGAATATAAATCAAGCTTCCACCTTATCAACAAAGGAGTTAAGATTATAATACAAATGATGATGTTTATGTTTATAATAGCTTTGTCTCATAAAATCTCATACCAACATAACTGGAGAACAAACGTGCCCTTCATAGCTGAAAATTGTGAAGAAAAGGAAGCAAAGGTTAGCAGGCTTTGCTCACTCCCATCTTTTTCTTAGCACAGTAATTGCCACCAACATTCTCTTGGTTGATGAAATTATGCGAGCCGGGATGTCTTCACTCAGAGGATGATTGCATTCAGATCAAAATCAGCTCTTCTGGAAGCAAGATTCAGTACACCTTAGGTCCAGTTGCTGTTGAGTAGCCTGAGCCAGTCTTAATTTTTCAAAATAAAGTGAGTTGATATCTTTTGATCTCAACCGTCTCAAAAATATTTCATCAGGTATAAAGGATGCAATAAATACTTACAGGATAAAGGAATAATGATGGAAATATTTTTCCTTAAGTCTTAAGTCCTCACCCTGTATAATATGCTATTGCTGTTTTCATAAAATAGATTCTGTTATGATTCTTAGACCTTTTAGGAAACTTATAGTTACTCAAATATAGAGGGCAGGTTTTAGAACACCCAAGTCAATTTGCTGTTTTTCAGAGGGTACTAATGTAATAAGACAAAAGGATTTCTCTCTCACAAGTCCTCAAGTGACCTCTTGCTGCCACTCTTTCCCCATAGAAATGTGACATTATTTTATGAATATAGCTTTGGGTGTGTTGATGTACAGTACCTGGTTATTTAGTGTATAGTTTATTGCATCTTACTGGCTTTTTGGTGTATATAAGCCTGTATATGGTCCAGAGCTCTGGCTACAGTGCTAGCTCTGATAGCGCTCTATCAGAGAGAAGCAGAGATAAGTAGCATCAGTTCTAGGATATACAGATATTCCTTGTTTAGTGTTCTATCTGTTTAACAACTGCTTAGATTGATGACTGAGGCATGCTGTTTGGGCTTACAACCTTTTTTACAGTTCTGTATATCTGTTTTATAGATCTTCAATGACTTTTTTGGCTATAATACACCTTGTTTGCAAAGTACTGCAATTTTTGCTGATTATACTGTATAGCACAGTACTATGGTTTTATGTTCTGTCATATGTTACTATATTGTACGTAAAAATTATACAAATAAAAATGAAGTCATCAAAGCTGGCTTTTAGTTTGACCAGTTTTTTGTTCTGAATACTCTAAGGTACAATGCATATACAGTTTGTCATTTGGTGACTGATTCATTTAAGGACCTAGTTTTAGGGATAGAACTCTCTCATTAAATGAGGAATACCTGCAATTGTTTTGGGCTTTATAGAAGTGTTGAATATGAAGGTATAAGCATTATAGTAGTGAGTTTATTGTTTAAAACTCTGGAGTTAATTTACTGTACTCTTTGGTTAGTTTGCTTTTCATCAAAGTTAATAAGAGATTAAAATATTGTAGGCACATCATGGGTCTTTGGCCTTTAGTGTATATAGAGGATTGCTTTAAACTTAATGCCTTAGTTGAAGACCTATAATTTTATAGCATGTATTTTCATACAATGTATTGCCAACATCTTTCTAAGTTAATAATTATGCTTTTGAATGTATTATAGTAATTTTTAAATTTTTTATTTTAAAGAGAATGATAAAATACAATAAAATGATAGAAAATTTCAAAACAAAATGATAGGAAATTAACAATGATTATTATATTGCATATTGTTATCTTCAAAAAGTTGCTAGATTAACCTGATATAGGCATGAAAGTTTGGTCAAACAATATACCATATCTTTTTTATTCATTCCTTGGTTGATAAGCATTTGGATTGTTTCCAAAATTTGTAACAGCTATTACAAATTGTGCTGCTGTAAACATAGGTGCACATATATCACTGTGTGTTTTTCATTTTTCTGAAAAAATATCCAGAAGGAGAATAGTTGAGTCAAATGGGACATCTAATTATCTCTACAATGATTTTCACAGTGGTTGTACCAGTCTACACTCCCACCAACAGTGGAGAAGTGTCCCTTTGTCTGTACAACCCCTACAGCATTTGTTATTGTTTGAGTTTTTTGATGTTATTCTTTCTGAGTGAGATGGAATCTCAGTGTTATTTTAATTTGCATTTCTCAGATGACCAATGGTGTTGAACATTTTTACATATATTTATTTGCCATTTGTATTTCTTTGTCTGAGGAGTGTGTATTCATCTCACATGCCCATTTTTGGGTTGGAGCTTTGAATTTGGAGAGCGTGATGTTTTTCAGTTCTTTATGTGTTCTAGATCAAAGTCTTTTGTCTGAGAGACAGCTGGCTAACTTTCCCCCCCAATTTGTGGGTTTTCTTTTCATTCTGATGGTGATTTCTTTTTATGCACATGTTTTATTTTTTATTGCTATTTGAGACATACTCTCACTGTATAACTCAGGCTGGCCTTAAACTCTCATTGCTTTTCCTGCCTCAGCCTCCCAAATGCTGGGGTTATAAACATGTACCAATGTCCTGGTTACTTTTCTCTCATTGCTGGGACAAAATACCCAACGTCCAGAATTAAAGAAGAAAAGGATTCTTTAGCTTACAGTTTGTGGAGGTTTCAGTCCATACTCAGCTTGGCTCCAAGGCAGAGTGGCACATGGCAGAGGGCAGCAGTTCATGGCGGAGGAAAACAGAAAAACAGCAAGAGCAAAAATAAGTGGCCTCGCAGAGACAGCAAGCCTCTCCCCCTTCCTCATACTGCACTCACGCTATTTGCTTCAGAGCAGATGTAGCACTCACACCCATAATCCCAGCAGTGCTCACACTCCTATTCCCAGCACTGGATCATGAATTAATCACCATCTCTAGAAGCCCACTGCCTCATTGCATGAAGCTTTGAGGGGACAACCAGACACAAACCATAGCTACCACCCTACTCAGCTAGATTTCTTTTTAAAGTTATGATTGCTGAATTGTATCCAACGTTGTCCATATCCATTGAGATGTTTTTCCCTTAATCTGTTAATGTGGTGACCTACTTTAATAGTTCTTTAAGAATGTTAAACTATTCTGGCATATTTGAGATAAAGCCTACTTGATTTGATAGGCCATATTCATTGATTCTAAGATACATATTTTTCACACTTAACTTTTCTGTAATTAGAATGTATTTTACAGAATGTGGCACCTTCTAATTGCTGTTGCCTAAATTTGATCACTTGTCATCCCTTAGTGTTTTAGACAAAAACAATTTAAGGGAAGAATATGAGTCTTAGCTGTTTGAAACCTTTGTGTTGTCATCTTCAGGTAAATTAAATAAAAACTTTGCATGTAAAATTTTAAGATATGTGTCAACGTCTTAGAAGAAAATATTGGTGATAATAATAGAGACTTCTGTGAAATGCTGCATTTACCACCTCTCACTGGGAAGAATGGATATCAAAAACCCTGAGCTGAACAATAATTTAGAAGAGGTAGACTCTGAATGTGAGGTTTTAAGAGTATCTTACCTTATTTATTTTGCTTATGTTCTTGTTATGAATGCATAAGAATGATATATGATAAAACTCTGAATAAGTTTTAAAAGCTTCTTCAGTAAAGATAACATGTACAAGTGATAAGGAATCAACATGTCATGGTTGAAGTGACAATATTTTTCTTTGTTGTTATAAAAGTGGTGCATTTAAACATCACTAATGTTTTAGATTTGATGAAATATGATATTGACTTTGTGTCTTAGTTTCTTTTCTCTCATTGCTGGGACAAAATACCCAACACCCAAAATGAAGGAAGGAAAGGTTATTTAGCTCACAGTTACTGGAGGTTTCAGTCCATTCTCAGCTGGCTGCCAGGCATAGTGGCACATGGCCGAGGGCAGCCGTTCATGGTGGTGGGAAATAGCAAGGTTGAAGGAAAAAGGGAGGAGCCGCGGCGGTGGAGAGGCGGACCTCGCTCCTCCTCTTCCTCCTCCTCCTACTGCCTTCAGGCTCTCTGCCCCAGGCTGGGGTAGCACTCACACCCATAATCCCATGGGTGCCTGGGATCATGAATGAATCACAGACTCTAGCCCTGAGCCCAAAATACTGCGTGAGGCTTTGGGGGGACAACTAGACACAAACCATAACACTGTATGCATTGCTAGATTCAATTCTAGGGTTAGCAGTGTGTCTATAAGCAGTATTGGTCTGTAATTTTACTGTTCCGCTATTCTGTCTAATTCTGCTGTCAATGACATGTTAACCTCATAAAATGAGTAGTGAAATTGTTGCCTATTTTTGAGACAAGGCCTCACTGTGTATCCCAGGCTGGCCTTGAACTCATGACAATTCTCCTGCCTCAGCTTCCCAAGTTCTGATATTACAGTCACACTCAACTATCCATGGCCTTTTTTTTTTTTGAACACTTGAGGCAGTAAAAGAGAATGTTACCTGTTCCTTGACACCATCATCTGGATCCTCCTAGTACTTTATTTTTTAAATTTAATGTTTTTTTTTGTTTTTTTTTTTGATACTGGGAACTCGGGTCCTTGTGCTTGACTTGTGCTCATTAGCTATATCTATAACCCGAAGTAAAATTTAAATTTTTTACATTTTTATTTTCTACACTACTGAGGATTGAACCAAGGGCCTTTGTATTGGATTATGTCCCCAACGCTTTTATTTTATTTTATTTTTTGAGGCAAGGGATTGAATTTGTGGTTTTCCTGCTTCAGGATCCCAAAATGCTGGAATTGTAGACCTCAATGCCTGACCTGGATCTAATAGTTTTCTTAAGTGAGAGGGCTAGATTTTTAACCAATAATTAAATTTTCTTCATTATGATTGGTCTCAGATTTTGTATCATTTTGAGTTTTCTTTGAGAATGTATTTTTATAGAAATTCTTTATGAAATGTGACTTTCCCCATTAAAGTTTCTTTTTAAAATTTTATCTTGTTTTATGTTACTGTAGCCATGCTAGCTTATTTTGGTGTGGATATTGGGAAAGGAATACTATTTTTCTAGTACACTTTTTCTCATCCTTTTACTTACTTTGTTGTATCTCTAAAAACAGCCTATTTGTCATTATTATTACTGATAGAAAGTAAGGAAGGTTTACATAGAGGATTTCTGATATCTAGAACCCTGGACTCACAGGTTGAAATTTTTGTGTGTCAGGAGTTCAGGTCGCAGGACTGGAGCTCCACCTCTGCTCTTACTGAAGGGTCTGGTGCTCGTGAGCCCATTTCCAAGGTGATAACTTTGTGGTCCAAAATTCCCTAATGAAAAAATGTCAAATTTTTCTGTTTTGTGAAAGTCCAAAAAATTGTACAGCAAACACTACTCACCACAGATTCTACAGCCCATGCTCTGCCATCGTGGCAGCTCTGCTTCTCTTGACATCCATCAAGAATCCAGATGGAAGTGCTGGTGAGATCGCTCAGTGTACTAAGCTCCTGCTTAGGAAAACATAGGGACTGGGGTTTGATGCCTGGCACCACAGGTTGCACTGGCCCTGCCCCTGGGTGTGCTGAGCTGGCCACCGAGACTGGATGTGGTGGTGATGCCTGTAATCCCAGGGCTGGGGAGGCTGAAAACAGGAGGATCACTAGGAGTCTGAGACTCTGTACTAAATATATAAAAAAGAAAGAAAAAAAAGAATCCATATGGATTCTTCACTGTTACATCTGATGCCTGATGCTCCTAGGACTCTATGTCTGTCCCCATGTGATATACACTAAGCTACATCCTGAGGCCATTTAAAAATTGAGACAGAGTCTTGCTAAGTTACTGAGTTGCCCAGGTTGGTCTAAAGCTTGTGATCCTCCTGCCCTAGCCTCCAAAAATCAGATTCAATTATTTTTTAAAAATTTAAGCCAGTTGTGGTGACACATGCCTATAGTTCCAGAACTGGGGAGGCTAAGGCAGGAGGATCTACATGAGTTGGAGGCCAAGACTGGGCTCTTTAGTGAGTTCAAAGACTGCCTGAACTACACAAGTAATACCCTGTCTCAAACAAAAAAAAAAGCTGGAAAATATTTTTTAAGTGGTGAATTTTTTATGATTATTGTTATATTAACTTTATTTCTACCCTGTAATCATGGTACTTTCTGCTTACCATTCTTTTTTTTTTAATGTTTTCTCTCCTTTGACTACTTTCTCTTGGTTCAATGAAATATTTTTATATTTCCCCTCTGTTGCTTTGAACATGATATATCCTATTTTTATTACCATAGGGTTAATTAAAAAAAAATTAACTTGCTTACTTATCATAGTCAATTGCTGTCTATTCCTCCTTAAAAACTCAAAGTGTTTAAATACAGTTGCCATTCATGCCCCGCCCCCCAGGCCTGTCTCTACCTCTGGGGTTTGAGCCCAGGGCATTAACATCCTAGGGAAGTCTTTTACCACTAAGCTAAACCCCCGGCGCTCCCTTTTTTGACATGTGTTCCTATCAATATTTAAATCCCTTGAGTTAGTCATAATAATTATTTTTGTTTTATAATGTAGCCTACTATTATTTCTTTGCTCACTATTATTTTTCCTAAAATGGTCTTCCTTCTGGATTAACTTTCTTTCTTACTGCTGTATATCCTTAATCCTTTTAGTTTAGATCTAGCAGTAATATTCTAACATTGCTTCTCAGAAGATCTTTCTTGCTCCTTATTATAGTGTGGTGCCTCATCTGGGTGGAGAATTCCAAGCTAACCATTGTTTTCTCTTAGCACTCTGAAAATGGCATGCCATTGTTTTCTGCTAGTACATGCTTTGTAATTTTGACAAATCTTCCCAATTCCTCTCCATGGGATTTATATCAGTTTGCACTCTCATAGGCAATTTACAGTGTATGAGACCAGGTTTTACCTGTTTTTTTTTTTTTTTTTAAAGACTTAGGGCTTTAGAGTCTTGTAACATCCCTGAACAGAGCAAGTTCCCCTCTTTCATTTCTTTTAAATTTATGCCTAAGGTAGAATTGGTGGATCATAGGGTAACTGTATTTTTAATTCTTTGAGAACTTGCCATACATTCTAAATACCCACTCATAATGTACAGGAGCTCTAAATTTTTCTGTAACTTTGCCAAAAGTTATTTTTTGATAATATTCTTTGTAATAGGTGTGAAATGGTATCTTATTGTGTTCTATTGTTTTTCTCCAGTTATTTTCACTTATAAATTGGGGATAAGATAGAGGCTAGTCCTCATTAGCCAAATCTATTATGTGTTAGAACTGCCAGACCCATCTATTTGTAATGCAGGTTGTTTAATTTTTCTACCTTTTGGAATGTGTCCAGCTTGTAAGTACATAAAAATTCATGATGGTTCCCTTAAAAATAAAAAAAAAAAAATGACTTTAGCCCAAGATTGTTTAATAAATCTCCTGGTTTCAGTTAAAGTATCATGAGCCAAGAATCGTTATCCCCCCGCCTGCCATTCTCTTTTTTTTTTTTTTTGTGGAATCAGGAATTGAACCCAGGCCCTTGCACTTGCCAGGGAAGAGCTTATTCCACTGAGTCATCTCCCCGGCCCCCCTGCCATTCTCTTAACTGTTTGTTTCTTACCTATCTTTCTCGCAACCCTTCCCATAACAATGACCATTTCTTCACGATCACTTTATTGCGCCATCACTATTGCTTTATGTTTTGATCCTGTCTCATAGCCATACATCACTGTGCTCCCAGCCTCCCATAGAACCACTGCTGTCCCAGGCGCTTGGCTCTTGAACATAATTCAGGTTAACATCTATAGATATTAAGGCCTTATTACAACCTATTCACTCTTCCTTTACAGCTGCCTATATAATTGTCAAAGAGATGTAGGGGAACAATGATACAGTCATTAAGGGCATCCCCGGTGACTCTGTAAATAGTTTTGCTTTCTTTATCCAGCTCTGGTTGGAGGTCTTTAGGATTACCAATGAGGAAATAAAGTGCTCCATGAATTAGATGTAATCTTCAGTCATACTTTTCCTGGGCCAATGTGTGGGCTCTATGCATACTTCTGATATATGATGGTTCAACTTACAATTTTTTGACTTTGAGGCTGTAGAGAAGTAATATGCATTCAGTAAAAAGAGTAGTTTGCATTTTGAACTTTGATCTATTCTCAGGCTGGAAATATGTAGTACGATACTGTCTGGCCATGGCAGACAGCACGAGGGAGCCACAGCTCCCAGCCATCCAATCATAGGGGTCAGTCCCTGTACTCCGCTGAGTACAGTGTTGCTCGGCTATGATGTTTGCGAGGCTTGTAAAATGTACTTCGCTTGTGGTATCTTCAGTTTATGATGATACCAGGATGTAATCCCATCATAAGTTGAGGAGCACCTATAAGGGCAAGAGACGAAGGTGGGAAAGTGGACAAGTGTTTTGGTTGGCGTTAGTGGAAACGTATGCTGCTAAGCAATCTGTGGGGTTGACTATGGTTCCTGAGTACCCTGCTTTTTCACTATATCGTAAATATTGGCTTTTTTTAAAAAGGAGATTTGGGAACCTAAACTGGGCCTTTCCTCAGAGATGTTAGGGTTGAGGACAGAGAGAAAGAGAAGTACCAGGTGCTGGAATTTCCTGGAGCCCAAGATACTAAGGACAGTTTTCCTGAGGTGCTGGGGACTCCTTCATAGTATAGATGTGAGCCATCTATGGTCACAGTGAGCACAGACCGTAGTTTACTTCCTTCTGAGATGTTCTCAGTATTTCCCAGGTGCTTAGTCCAGAAGTGGGCGACATAGCCATGTCTGCTCACTCCTTGGACCAGGATAGAACCAACTGTATTTATTTACTTATTTTTTTAATGTATTTGGTTGTTGCAGGGTCTCACTGTGCAGCTCGTACTTGTGGTGATCCTCCTGTTTTCAGTCTCTCCAGTGCTAGCATTACAGGCTTATGCCACTATGACTGGACTCCGTGGCCAGCTCGGTTTGCCCTAGGGGCAGAGCTGGCATGGCATGTGGTGCTGGGATTCAACCATGGTCCCTGCACTTGCCTAAGCTTGCCTAAGCAGGTGCTTTAGTCTACTGAGCTGTCTCATCAGCCCCAACAGTCTTGTTGAACACATGGCCTGTAGGTCTGAAGCTGGGTCCTCCTCTCCATGCCATGGAGATAAATGTAGATACAGGTGCCCCAGGAAAAGATTTAGACCACATGGTTGTCTGACATGTGCTTTACAAAAGTTCAAGGTACATAAGGTAGGGCTCTGAAAACAGTGAGGCATTTTTTAAAATCTTGTTATTTGTTTGGTACAGGGTCTCATCACACAGCTCAGACCCACAGTGTTCCTCCTGTCTCCCCATCACCAGTGCTGGAATTACAGGTGTGTGCCACCACAGCTGGTTTCAGAGGCCAGCTCAGTGCTAGGCCAGCACAGCATGTGGTACTGGGAATCGAACCCAGGTCTTTGTGCTACCCAGGCAGGTGCTTAGACTGCTGAGCTATCTCCCCAGCCCTGAAAACAGTGAATTTAAAAGAATCTTTCTTAGTGTCTTCTGCAGTCCTGGAACTGTATCTGAGGACAGTGTTCGCTAGGAGGAGTGCTGGTGCTACGTGGATGCCACCACTCACCATTCTTTTTTTTGTTTTGTTTTGTTTTTTTAGCTGGCTCAGCCCGGCTGGTGCAGCTTGTGGTGCTGGGGATTCGACTGCAGTCCCCTGCACCTGCCTAAGCTTGCCTAAGGTGCTTTAGACCACTGAGCTGTCTTGCTAGCCCATCACTCACTGTTCTTGGTTGATCTCTCCATTGTATGGTGTTCACATCCACAGCATCCAGGTGCTGAAGGCCAGTAGCACCTTCCTGGTGACAGCCAAAATTGCCCCTGCATGTTCATATATCTTATGTCATCTCTGAAGAAAACTGATTTTAGAAGCCAGTCCATTTGCATGAGTGCCATTGTTTAGATGATTCTGTTCTTTGTCTTCTCACTAAACTTTGGTCTCAAAAATATTCTTTTCTGCCCTATGCCACAGTCCAGACTGGAGAATGCAATAGGCTTTCTTATGGAGAGGGCCATTGTGGAAACCCTGTCTGTCATGGAGTTGTCTTTGTGGAGTGTCTGAGCTGGTGGCTAAGAATGCTAGCTCTGGAACCATAGTATGTGAAGAGTGTGTGTGTGTGTGTGTGTGTGTGTGTGTGGTCATATAGCCTTTACTATGCATTCTGTACAGGCCTGAGGCCAGTTACTTAACCCCAGTTTCTTCATCCTTGTTCTGTAAGAGAGGAATAATATTGTGCTTATGTTGCAGGATTGCTGAGAAGTTAATATATGAGATAATTGCTTCATACAGCGCTCAGTTCCTTCTTTGTGCTGTTTAGCTATTACTATCTTTATTATCATCAATCAAGTGCATCAGAGAAGGGTTGGCTGTACAGTTTTTAATATAAGTAGAGCAAAATCAATTAGTGACAATAACCCTGCAAGCCTCTGGCTTCAGAGGTGAAAGAAAAGAATTAATGCTGCATTGGCTGTAAAATAGGATGAAGTGGGAGAATGTGCTAGAAGGGTGTGTTGCATGTGTTTGCTTCCCTGTCTATCCCTTGGGCATTCTTTCAGCTATGGCCCCAGAAGTGGGACTGCTAAAACTTGTATAGTTTTGGGGGTCTAGGTTGCTCAAAGGATTCAAGGCCTGAGATACCATTTTTCCATAGGGTATGGGGGAAATGTTTTGATCTCAACACTGTGTGGCACAGACTGAGAGCCCAAGCTTAACCTTGTCCATACACATGGGTAAGCTAAGGGATAGAGTTTTCAAGGCATCAAGAATGTCTTGAAAAACTTTCCTGTCTCCTATGGCTCAAATTCTAATATTAGCATTTAACGCCATTGTATTAAATATTATCTACTTTCAGGATGTTTTTGTTTGTCCTAAATACAAGCATGCAGAAAAGAATCAAAGGAGGCCTGATTTATGTCTTTTGAAAGATCTGAGAACTTGGATTTGAGGAGTGTTCCTATTATCCCAACTGGTCAGTGTTTAGAGTGTTTCATTGCACCTGAACAGTCTAACTATATGGCTTATGCAGAACTCATCTTTTTCCTTTTGGACGCCTGGAATTTAGGTAGATGGAAGGCATGGGGTCCTGTGGACATGCTGCTAATAAAGACCATGGACATTAAGCTCCTAAGGCATTTCCTTGGTTGGCATCATCTCATGCATGTCACAGCTTGCCAGAGGAATTAAGAACATTCTCTCTGGCTACAGTGAGAGAGGACCCTTTGGACATTTGCACATAGTTTCTTCTGGACATGTTCCATGTTCCTCTTCCTTCACCGATTTGCTCTGTGCCCTCTCTCTGTCACAGACTGTCTAGTACTAGAGCGTGGCTCTGTTGAGTTGTCCGCTTCCCAGTGAATCACTGGACTGTGGGTGGCCTTGGGACCTCTGACATAGCAAGTACTATTTTCTTGGCAGCTGCAGAGCAGTAGCAGAGTAAAAGTCTCTCATAAAATGCTAGAAAGCCAATGTCCCAGAAAGAAGGTGGTGCAGATTGACTAAGTGACTTATGCCAGGAAGGCAGAGTTGATATAACATCCAAAAATGAGTCAATCAATTAATATACCTTTTTAATTGAATAAGGGACAAACCCCACACAATTGTCTCAATATATATTCAAAAACCTTTAAAAGTTTGTAATATGAATTTAGAGTAGAAGGAAGCTCCTTTAACTGGACATAAGGCATCTACAAAGCAAAACAACAACAAAGACAACACAACCAAAGGCTACCTCATACTCAAGGGCGAAAGCCCGGATGCTTTCCAGCCCAGATCAGGAAGAAAGCAAAGATGGTCACTGTGACCTCTTCAACTCAGCATTGTCCTAGAGGTGTCAGCTGGGGTCCCCAGGCAAGGCAAGGAAATAAAACCATTTCTAGAGAGCATGATTCACTCTAGAAAATTCTAAGGCATTTATGAACATAAATATTCCGATAGAGAGAGGCAGGTCATCAATTTTGCATGAAAATAAATGCATAGGACTTTCTCTCAGGGGTTTCAGATTAGGGTAGAGGTGACACCCGAGGGATCCTTTTAAGAGCAGCATCTTCCTTGGAGGCAGAGGAGATGTTAAATGGGCAGCAGCAGTCTGCCTTCTGCCTGGCGCATGGTTGGCTTACTGGGGTGCGTGAGCAGGAGGACGCTATCTGCTCTGATGCACATCTCCTAAGTCAAGGATACAGAGCAAAGCTATAGAGGTTGTTCAGAACTGTCCAGAACCCTTCTGCAATGCTTGTGCCCTCAGACATCCTGAGAATAAATTGCCCACAAGCTTTTTTTTTTTTAACCAATGGCATGAGAAGATCACAGACTTGTGGAAACAGAAGGATTCAAGTTTGCATTCTGTTTCTTTGCTTTAACAGAGGGATTTGGGGCAACCTGTTAGCCTCAGTTTCCAAATGAGGATGATGGCATAACTACTGTATCTATCAGCTAAGCCATGCATTTGACTACTAGTGACTAAGGCCAGGTGTGACATTAACATAAGCAATACAAAGTATACTTCCCTCCTGTTTAGAGGAAGAGATCAGGATTTAGGTTTTCTCATAGGATCTGCGGCTTAGGCTCCTAACATTATTGTTCCACTACTCCGAGCCTGTGATTCTTCACCCTCAAGGCTGAGGGAGACCCACACTGGATCCCTTGCCATCTTCATGGAGGATGCTTCTCCAGGAGGAGAAGCAAGCAGAGTGGGCTCACTTCAGTGGCCTCCCTGGCTTACCAGAACTTTTCTGGGAGCCCCCCACAGTGACTTCCTCTTGCATTTTGTCAGCCAGAACTTAGCCTTATAGCAGCATTTAATTGCAATAGAGGCTTTTAAATGTGCTTTTTAGCTAGGCGCATTGGCAATAACAGCAGGCTTTCTCATGCTGTGGCAGTAGGGAGAAATGGGGACATGAGTGAAGGAGTCTCAGTGACACCCACCCTGCTGCGCCCGAGGAGTGCCATGCACAGAACAGGAGCTGACGGATGTTCCCCAACATGTCCCAGCTCATATCTTTTAGCTGGGAATGAGATGATTATTCCCTGTGAGTCTGTGATTAGGGTAGAGGTGACACCCGAGGGATCCTTGTAAGAGCAGCATCTTCCTCATGTTTGAATACTTAGCTCAGTGCCCGCCTCTAATCAGGAGTCCCTGAATGCCTTTCAGATGAGTTAAAAGAGCAAGGGATTTGGGGCCAGGCAAATTCTGTACTTCAGTCTTATATTTTCACTTTCCAGGAAAGTGCCTTAACCTCTAGAGGCTCTGCATCCTTATCTATTAGCTGGGTATGTCACAGTCTTCACAAAGTTGTTCAAAGGATCAATTGGAAAGGCACTGTGGAAATGGGTGGCATCACTACTGAATTGTAGGGGCAGAAATAGTATGACATGCAGGGCTCCCTCTGAGGTTCCCCACCCCCACCCCGCCTCTGCTGAGCCTGCTGCTCCTGAGCGTCCTCCCTAGCTGTGAGCATGGCCTCATGCTGGTCTTTCTGCTCTGCATCTCAGCTCTGCCACTTCACTAGTTGGTTCTTGGAGTAAGTTACTTGGCAGCTCTGTGCCTCTGTCTTCCCATTTATAAAACACAAATCACCATAGTACCCTCTTCATAGGACTGTAGAAAAGATGAAGAGATAAAGTTTTAAGGACAGAGCCTGGCATATAGCATTAGATCCTATTATTATTATTATTATTATATTATTATTATGCATCTTCCTTTTTTTCTGCCCAATTTGTCTACATTTTATCTTTTCTCCCCCTTCTGTGCTGAGTTCATATTCTTTTGTGTTATGGGAAGAATGAAGCACTTCTTTCTCCATCCCCTCTCCATCCCACCCCGGGTTGGCTGGGCAACAACTAGGATGTTGCCACCCCTAAACCTCACAGAACCCTGGGCAGCAGCAGAGCAGGGCCTGGGAGGGGGCTGCTGCCACGGAGGGCACAAGAGGAGGGCTCTGGCCTGTAGGGCTTCTGCATCTGCAGACCCCACGCTGTCCCCCGCTGTAGCCAGTGGGCCCCTACACTGTCTGCTTTCTCCAGCCTCATCTCTCATCCTCCAACCCCCTGCTCAGTTGCTGCAGGCCCATTGGCCTTCTCCTGCTCCTCCTGTACAGCCCTTTGCTGTCTTGAGGACTTTGCCCTGGCTTTTCCCTCGGACTAAACTAGTCTTCCTCAGTGGTTTACATGGCTTACTATCCTCATGCAATTCCTTCCTTCCTAAGTAGCCCCACCTTCTTCCATGTTCTGTCACGTTTACTCTTTTTATTCAGACCACTCATCACCACCTGAGATTAAACAGAAGGCTGGAAGTGTTGATCATTCATCTCCCCCCAAACCAAACTGGAAGCTGCCTTCTGTTCACAGTGGAATGCTCTCACCTGGAGCTCTTCCTGCCACAAAGAGGAAGACCCAGGACCTTTGATGGTGGAACAAGTGGCTGCTTAGTGATACTCAGAGACTGACTTTCCAGCCATGGTTCTCTTTCACAGAGATGAGTGCAAACCTCAGGAAGCGAGGACAGACTCAGACATGGGGTAGAGGAAAGGAGCTGATGGCTACCTGCTGGCCTTCAGTAATAAGAACAGTGAGGTCAGATTGCTTCTTCTGATAATTTGATAGTTCCATTCACTTTTCAAAGCAACTTCATACATATTGTCTCCCTTAATCCTCACACCTATCATAATTAACTCAGGGACGCAAAGGTCATTTTCTTCTCAGGCTGACCTCAGGGAAATGGAGCTTTGGTGTGACTCAGAGGTTAGTAAAGCCCCTGGGCTTACAGACCGAGCTCTCTCTTGGTGGGAGAGTTTCACAGGTGGACAAGCCCCAGGGGTTGAGCTGCATGGGCTTTACGATCCATTCAAACCTGTAGGTTTATGATTCTGCAATCCTTATCTTCCCCATGAGAACACTAAGGCTCAGAGACACTATATGACTTGCTGTATATAGAGACCTGGGGACAGCGAGTCACAGGAGATCCTAAAGCAAAGCATTCAAGGCCCTAGAGGCCCATGTGATTTGTACGAAGTGGCTTGTATCCTGTCACCTTCCTGCCCACGTCCAGTGCAGATAGAGAATCCAGTGACTTTCTCATTCTCAGAGCTGGCCACAGCTGACCCAGGTGCTCCCTGCCAGCTTGGGGCATCATGAAGGTCAGGGCTCCCTTTCCCTGCTCAGGTACCAGAGACCCAAGTCCCTGCCTTTGGCCAGGCCCATCTACCCCTCCCTGGCTGCTCCACTTTACTGCAGACTAGTGAGGGCCCCCATCTGCACTATCCCTCATTAATTAAAAATGCTACAAACCATCTGTTTGAGGAAACCTTGGAGAGGGGGCTGCCTGCCCCAGGCAGCATTCTCTTATACTTCTTAACTTTAATTGAAAACTTATTTTTAGAATAAAACCCAGGCCCATAAAGCTTTTCTTGTGGAGAGTGGCAGCAGCGACGATGGCAGGGTGATCCTGGGGAACCATAGCCAGAGAGGCTGTGGAGTCGGGGCTGTGGCATTAGCAGGATCCAGGTGGCTGGACTTAACCAGTCTATTGGAGAGAAGAGAAGACAGAGGCTGTAGTGGGTGGAGGAGAGAGGAGCTGACCCGTAGGAGCTATAGAGGGATGAGTACAGTGGTACAGAGGTGGCCCTACTTAGAGGAAAGCATGCTAGGTGTGGGGCAGCCTGGAGGCCTAAGTTGTAACTGCCCATGGAGGGTGGCACTAGAGGTTTTCTCCCCAAATCCTTGGGGGTACTGGGAAGAGGATGACTTCTAGCTTTCTGCAGTGGGATGGTTTTGTGAAGAGGATTCAGAATGCAGATCCCCACCAAGGGACCTGTTAGTGAGCAGGACGGATGATACCTTGTCCATTATGCCTGGCTCAGATCCTATTTCCCTACTCTGGCCTTTGTTCCTACCTCACCTGTCTCCTGGGAATACTGAAAAGCTCTGAGGTTATTGTCATTTACAAGACGGGGTTTGAAGTCACTGACTTCAGCCAAGGTCTCCAGACAGCCCATACCATGGCTGGATTTCTCAGAAGTAGGCAGCGCCTCCTTCCCCGAATCTTGGACAAAAGCCCCATGTGCACTAATCACATCCTTTCTAGCTGTCGCTTAGGAAGACAAAGCAGGATTATCATCCATTTCCCTGTTTTCCAGCTGTTGATCAGAAATAGAAGATGCCTTGATTCCAGTCTATTGGAGAAAAGAGATTTTCTGCCCCATGGTGGGCTGTTTCTGGCCCCTACTCCAGGTCTTGGAGCAGAACCTGGGATGCCAAGCTGGTCTGGTCCATAGGCTACTGCGTGTCTTGGCCTTGGCTGAGGGTGATGGTACATGCCAGCTAGAGCAGTCCGTATCAGTGCAAACCCTTGTGGAGGTCATGGATGCTGGGTGAATGAATGAATGAGGGAGAGAAAGGAGGAGGAGACCAGTTGCTCTAAAAGAGCTCTTCTGCCAGCTCCAAGACTTGGATCAAAGGGATGGCAGTCAGGAGAGACCTCCTGGCGAGTCTAGGAAAGACCAAAGCTGCTCATTTTGAAGAAGATGAGTAGTACGGGAGAGGCATGTCTGAGGTCACAGTCCCCTGTGAGAGCCAGGCCTGGAGCCCTCATCCTCTGATCCCTGCTCTTTCTCCTGCTCTGGGCAAGGATTAAGGCTAGGAGGCCCTGAGCCGCTTAGCATGGGCTTCACGTCAAGTCACCAGCCCCTCTCCACCTAATCTCCCCAAATCAATTTGCAAAACCTCTGTTAACTGTCAGGAAATCTGCAAGCTGTTTCATACCAGGACATTGCAGTAACTGCAGGTATAAAGACTACCTAGGGGGAGACAGACATTATTGGGATAATTAAAGATTAGCACGGCCTTGGGCAGTTCAACAAAATTTACTTTTCTTGGCAGCTGGTTTTGGAAGAAACTTGTATTATGGAAGAGCTGTGCTCACTAAGAGCAGGGCCCAGTGGCTCTGCCATCTCTCTTACTAGCACTGTGCCCCACCAACGAGTCTGACATCTTCTTGGAAGAAGGGCCCCCAAGCAGCGGCTCAGCAAATTACTTCGCCAGGTAGAGCAAGGTCAATACAGACTGATGCCACAGAGCAGGGCTTCTTGAACTCTCACGGGCAGCGTGCCATCTGGGCAGCATGTGACTGTAGCTTTGGATGAAACCCAGGGCCTTAGCCATGGGCTAGGCTAGGCAAGGTGTTACCACCGAGTCATACCTAGACCCGCAGTCCAGCTCAGATTGGCTAGGGGTGGCTGAGACTGTGTAACTAAGTAGCACCTAGGTGAGGCCTGTGGGGGCAATTCATGGGCCACACAATGAAGAGTCAAGTTTCAGGGGCCGCCCAGAGATGAGGACAGGAGCTGTGGCCCAAGAGTTAACGAACATTTTGAAGGGAAGCAGGAGGAGGCCAGTATTCAGCAGCCTCAAGGGTGCTCCAAGCCCGCTCCACTTGAGGGGGATGCTTTCTGACTTGGGAATTTGTAGACCAGGAATGCAGACAGATGGCTCAGAAATTCCCAACTGTCTAATTCAAATTTCAGTTCCAGCGTGCAGTCCCCAGAAGATGGAGATAAGAATAGTGCCTACTTCATGGAATTGTTGTAAGATTAAATGAGGTCATTCATTTAATTGAGCACATAGGAAGGGCTCTGTATAGGTAAGGGGTGTTTTTAGTCCTCAAAGACAGTTTTATGCACAGGGAAAAAGTGCTCATAAAATACTTCGGTTTTTAAAAGGAGTGTGTTAGTTTATCAAAGTTATTCATTTTATTTATTTATTTTTTTTCTTTCTTTTTTTTTTTTTTTTGAGACAGGGTCTCACTATGCAGTTCAGGCTGGCCTTAAGCTCACTTTGTAGCTCAGGCTGGTCTTGAACTCACAACAATCCTGCTGCCTCAGCCTCCCGAGTGCTGGGATTACAGGCATGCGCCACCAAAAGTTATTCATTTTATAAAAATCTTGTTCTTCTTTACATTTTGAAATTTAGCCCTATAAGCTTTAGCACACAAAATTTTAGCACTCCTTTTTAAGGGGCTTTTAGCTAGTGTTTCTCCCACTCACAAACTTAATCAAACAACTTCAAATATTTAAAATGCTCTCGATACATTTAATCTGATTACTTTTTAAAAATTCTATAGTTTACGTCCAGAGTGATACTTTTTTTTTCTTCCAGTGATTAATTCTTACAAGCCTAAGAAAATCTTAAGTGTATGTGAAGGCAATATGACATTTTTTTCCAATGTGAAATCACAAATCTAGCTCAAGTATTAAATTATATACAGGAATTAAATCAAATAGGCCAGATTCTCAAATGTTAATATATTGAGGATAGCAAATACTCTCAGCCTCTTTAACAATTCTAGAAATATTCATCCTGGGGCTTTGAGTATCTCAAACACTTATGTATTTAATGACAAAAAAAAAAACCCTTGCCCACTACGCAGATAATTTGACCTTCCCAAGTAGTTTCGGGGTCACCTTCTCAGATGTCTGCATGAGGTTGCATGCTAACGAGCTATGGGCCACAGCTCCACTGGGGTCTTACCAGTGGCACTGATGAAACTCATTAAGCTCTGGTTTTCGATTCTCTGTCAGGGTCTCCATGAACGAAAGGAAGAGGTGGCCACCAGAGCCAGTGCCCCAGGACTCGAGTCTGAGTCCCTTCACTACTCAATCCTTTAGTTCCACTCTCAGGAGTGACTTCCCCTAGGCTACCACAGCACCTGACTGCATTTACGTTGATTGATTTCATGAGAGATGTAAATATCCTCCTGTCTCTAGCCTCCCCCAAACGTTCGAGGCTGAGGGGAGACTGCAGTTTTATTGACTCTATTGCTCAGAACTGTGCTTCCCAAGGTATTAGAATGTATTCTTCAAAATGCCAGCTCTCTGTTGTGATTTTTGTTTAACTTTGTGGTCACAACTCTTAGGGACGGGACTCTAATAAATAAATAAATGTTCAACTGATCTCCTTAAAATGAAGGGGAGAAGACTGTTGGGGCCTTCGGGAAGTTGTCACGTGCCATGTGACAGCCTGAGCCTCCTTGGCCCCCGAGGGCTTCTGGTGGGTGGCTCCTTGGAGGGCAGTGGGATGAACAGCAGCTCAGGCTCAAATCAGAGGCCTGGGATGAGCATTCACCTCTCTGGGACTCAATATCCTCATCTATGTAATGGAGTTGTAGCGTTTTAGTATTTCTTGGGACAGGATTGTCAGGAAGACCTGATGAGACAGGTAACACATCACACCTAACACTTCTTGAATGCTATGAAAAGTTATGTTCTTGTTTGCTCAAGCCATTTGTACAATAGCAGCTTATTACACACACACACACACACACACACACACACACCCCTATATATATATTTTTTTTTTCTTCATAATTATAAAGTAAGAGCAAAGCCCAGCCAACAGACCAGACAGAGACAGCTTTTCTCAAAGAAACTGCCTACCTACGTACACTGTCCACGGTGGCTGTCCGGTTGAGTAAGAAAGTGAGCGCCCTCTCTCAGGGTGTGGACTAGGTTGGGGCCACAGGTTTGGCCGCTGGCATGGTCATCTGTCCACCAGCCTTGCTTTAGCCCACTTATCCTCGCTGCCTCTGCAGTAGCATCTTTCTTCTGAGGGACAAACTAGCAAACCAGTACAGAAAGAACACCAGTTTTATAGTCAGATAAACCAGTCACTGGTTGTGAAGGCCTTGGCAATCATTGAGTTTCCTCATCTGCAAAGTGGGTGTGATGGGTCCACCCTGGCTCGTGGGGTGAAGTGAGAACAAATAAGTTGATGCGGCCAGTAGCACTCTGCAAACTCTAAAGCCTTGGATGTAGGCCTGCCCGGATCATGGTGCTATTAGAATGCCATGAGGTAAATGACAGTTTTCTTCCCCGGGTCATATGCCTGGCAAATTTGGGGGTGGGAATAGTGGGGGGAAGCAGCACCAATGCCCTGCCCACTGTAAAACTCCCCAGAGCCAGAGTGACGCCTTCCCACAACCTTATTCCCTGGAATCCAGCGGACTTCCTAGCAGGTTGTGCGGGGCTGGAATCCAGCCAGTGGCATATGGCTCCAGTTTCCCTCCTACCTGGTGAACCCTGGCCTGTGTCCTTATCATATCTGTCTACCCGGGATTCAAGGGGTACTAAGGACAGAGGAGACCGGCTGTCTTCCCCTGAGTTCTTCGAGGAGCCATGTGCCCTCCACTGGCCCTCGCTGGCCACCATCTGCACCCCGCCTCCCCGCTTCCTCCTCTCTCCTCATTTCTGCTCCAAAGGGGTTGTGTAGCTCCAGCTCCCTGCTTGAAAGATTAAATGCATGGATGAGAAATGTGTTTTCTTATTGTTTTAGGAAACCACGTGGGGGTGAGGGCGAGGGAGGAAGAAATTGAATCAGAAGCAACAATTTATCTTGTGTTAAAGGGACTACGAGGATTCCGGGAAGCCGGATGCTGACTGTGCACCCCTCCACCAGGGCTGACCCCTCCTCTACGTGGGACATCATTAGCTGTGACAGCTGGTGGCCCACAGCACTGCCCTGCCTTGTGCAGGAGGAGATGGAGCTCAAAGCCTTGAGTTTCAGGGCCTATTCTGGGCTGCTCCTTTCTCACAGAGGAGCACACCACGGACCTATACTCCCCCCTCTAAGTTCCTCTTCTCAGGAGTCTGAGGCACTGCAGATTCTGGGAGAGATGGAGGAAAGACGGAGACGCAGCTGGGCTCTGTCAAGGCTGGTAGGCCAACTTGGGCCTTTCTCCTTCTCTGAAAATAGAGAAAAAGGACAGAGATAAGGGTTTTACAATGGGGTGGCTGTGTCCTAATGTCACATATATGCCACATATATATGCCAATTCCCCAAGATAACCTAATTATTATGTATCACAAGTACATACTAGAAAAACCTTCCCAATTTGCTGGGCATGGTGGCACAGCATGCCCATAATCCCAACACTCCAGAGGCTGAAGCAGGAGGATTTTCATGAGTTCAAGGCCAGGGTGAGCTACATAGTGAGACCCTGTCTTGAAAATCTCAAAACAGATCCCCCAACCCCAATTTTGTCCTTGCACTCAGAGAGGTACCGTTTTGGGGCTCCTTCCCATGGATAGACTCCTCCAAGAAGCAGGTTCAGAGAAACCAGAGAGCTACTTGTGGCTTTTAAAGGGAAGTGCACCCCTGACAGATAACACCGCCGAGACTCAGGTTCCCATATGGGCTGTGCCACATATCTGCTGTGTGAATCTGGGCAACCCGAGCCTCAGTTTCCTCTTCTGTACACTGGGACACTTGTCGGGCAGGGCTATTGTGAAGAATAGCGAACCGTCGGTACGTTAAGTGCTTGGCCAGGTCTGGCATTTCAGAAACACATCACAAAATGTTAGCTGTTCCTTAGACAATTTGGAACAATTGAGTGAGGTCTAAATTAAGCAGGACTTTTACTCACTGCTTGGGTAGAGTCGCCATGAAAGAGGGAAGGCACAGGCTTCCTAGCCGGCCTGCTCTCTCCCAAGTGGAAGCCGAGACAGCAGCGTCAGGGCCGGCTTCTGCAGAGGCCATTGTCCTGCTCCTCGCCTGATAGAGCACCTGCACTCATCAGGTCGCTAAGGACTCAGCTGGAGTTGCAGTCCTGTGTGTCCTGGGATAACTCCTCTTCCCCAGGGGAAGTTGATGGGTGACTGGATGATTACCGAACTCCTCATTCACTGGTCCTAATAAGCCTTTGATGTGGGCCACCCCGATGACAGTGAGATTAATTCTGATAATGATAGGAACCGTAATGGGTCTGGAGCACTTACTACACACCAGGCTACCGTGTGCGGGGCTCGACAACCACACACGGTGCAGCCACTTCCGAGCCTCCAACCCTCTCACCCCATTTTACAGATGAGGAAGCTGAGGCCTAGTGAGGAGCTTACCGCCGAAGTGCAGCATTTGGTTAATTATGAAGTGGGATGGTTCTGCCAGTTTTTTTTTTTTTTCCCACAGAAATGTCGATTTATATCTCTACCAGCAAAGTATGAGATTTCCTGTATGTCAACAATATTATCAATTTTTTAAGTTTTTCATAGATAAGAACTCATAGATATCTAGACCTAGCTTTTACACTTTCTTGTTAATAAAACTGAAGATCTTATCATATGTCTACATACCAGTTCTGTTTTTGTGAATTGTCTGATTATCTTTTTTTTTGTATTTTAGGGAAGGGTTTTCAGGGTGTTCAGGTTCTCACTACTGGATCAGACTCATAGTGATTTGCCTGTTTACAGCTTCCCAAAAGCTGGGATCACGGGCATGCACCACCACACCTAGTCTCAATTGCCATCTCAGCACGCCCTGGGCGGCAGGGCTGGCCTGGCAGGCTCGGGTTTGAACCCCGGCCCTTGCACCTGCTTGCACGCACTTTAATCCACTGAGCTATTTGGCCAGCCTTGATCATATTCTTTATTCAGTTTTTCAATTGGATCTTTGGTCTTATTCCCGTTAATTTCCAGTTCTTTAAGAAATTAGCTTTACTAGGGACTGAGGAGATGGCTCAATAGAATAAGCATTTCCCTGGCAAGCGCAAAGGCCTGAGTTTAATCCCTGGTTCCACCAAAATAAATAAATAAATAAATAAATAAATAAATAAATAAAAATAAAAAGAAGAAAAACAAATTAGTTTTATTTATGAAATGTAAATTAAAGTATATTTCTAGAACTTAATTGTCCTTTTGTTTATAATTTTTTTTCTGTATGTTATCCTTTTTTTTCTTTTATGGATTCTGAGTTTTGTGGTTTGTGTCCTACTTAGGAAAGTATTTTGTTCACTATAAAAATCTCTTTTTCAGTACATTATGGTTTCATTGTTTATGTTTAAATTTGCGATCCATCTGGAATTTATTTTGGTATATATGGAGTGAGGTAAAGATCTAACTTAAAATTTGTCCCAGATGGCTGGTTCCTCAAATACAAAGAAGCGGAAATCTGGAGAGAGGCTGTGACTTGTTGGGGTTCACACGGCTACTAGTGCCCACAATCACCCTGGGAAATCCTGGACGTACAGATGATGGGGGAGAGTAGTCACCCGTGTTCACAAGGTGATTTCCCAGAATCCAGCTAAGGGACAGGTGGTCATCCCCTGAGTGTCCTGGGCATAGGCAAATGATGCCTTCCTGGGAGGGCTAAGCTTCCATGGGACACGAAGAGCATTAGCAGTTGAGGAGCACTCACTGCAGTGTGCCCGGTGCACTGTGGGTGTAAGGTCATTTACACACACACACACACACACACACACACACACACACACACACACGAACTCTTGTATTCCTACTCATGAAGGTGGGGAGAGGGGCCTCGCCCAGGCCTCCAGGCACAGACATGGGGTGTGAGCACCTGCTCCCCAGAAGCTGGCCCCAGAGCTCGTGGTGAGGTTCTGTGCCTGGAGTGAGGCCCACCACGGAGGTCACATGGGCAGGGAGGATTTAGTACATGGAAAAGGATCTTTGGAAGTGTGCTCCCCTTTGGAAGACAGAAGTCTGTTTTGGAAAAGAAAGAAAACCCTCTCTTTTTCATAATACAGATCATAGAGAGGGCATGGGGTTTTAATGGTACCCTGTGTATTAATCAAGATTCTCCAGGGAAACAGAACCAATAGGATGCCTACAACATCTGGCACATTTCCTATACATAGAAATTTATTATAAGAAGTTGGCTCATGCAATTATGGAGATAAGCAATTTCCAAAACCAGAAGGGGAGTCTGAAAGCTGGAGCCCCAAGAGAGCTGATGGCTTAGTGCTTGCCTGGCTCTGCGGGCCTGAGAATCGGAAGAGCCGAGGCATAGATCCCATCTGAAGTCTGGCAGCCTCAGAACCCAAGAAAAGTGGCTGCTTTTTAGGAATTCAAAGGTGAGAACAAGCCCTTGTCCCAGACAGGCAGAGGAAAGCTCTCTTACTTAGTTCTAGTCAGGCCTTCAACTGATTAGCTGAGGCCCACCCGTATCAGAGAGAGGATCAGCTTTATTCTGTCAAGGGACTTAAGCGTTCATCTCATCCCAAAACACCCTCAGGGAGACATGCAGAATAATATTTGATCCAATACCTGGCAGTCAAACACATAAAATTCACTCTCGTACCCCGTTCAAGGGACACAGATTACAACAGAACAAAAATAGAAAGAAAACCTGATCCAGTTTCTTCAGTTGGTCCCTGTATGAGAAGACAGGGCTATAAGGAGGTGCTCGAGGTGGCTGTAGGCAGAGCCCAGGCTTATCAGGGAGGTTAGAGCTCAGGGTCTTAGCCTACAGCTCCCTGCCGGAGGTTGGTTCTGCCTACACCCCTCTAAGGTCTGTGCCCCTCAGACAAAGTAAGAAGATCACCTAGCTGCAGGGTGGCTGAGGCGTGCGCCAGGAGGGGGGCACAGCCAGGGACACAGCGGCCACGGCTGTCCTCATTGTTCACTGCAGGAGGAGCTGCACTTGGAAGCGGGTCCCAGTACTCCGTGCAGGTGCTGTCTGACCTCAGCAGACAGCAGATGCCTCTGGTCCGATGTCCTCTGCCTTGGCCAAGGTCACCCTCCAGCGCCTCTCCCCTGGAGCCAAGATGAGGCCGGAGCTCCACCTCTGCGGGGGTGGCAGGAGGGGCTGGGGGAGTCGGCTGGAGGCCCCTGCTGCCTGGAGGGGGTGGGGAACTGCTCGAGAGCAGCTCCTGTTTGGAAATACAAATTGCAGCAAATTTGTCGTCTCTGAAGAGAAATTGCATTTGGCAATTTCAATGTTTTTCGCGCTTTGATGCTTCCGTCTATTTGAGGAGAGGGAGAGGGAGAGGAAGGAATCGAACTGGGCTTTGGTCAGTGGAAAATGGAGGCTAAGAGCGCACAAGAAGAAGGATCCGTTGACAGTTTGTGGGAGCTCCTCCCCGCGTCCGAGGGGGCGGGTCTGTGCTTCGGGGCTGAGATCTGTCCCGTGGCGTTGGGCTTGGCAGTGACCAGGCACACGACTGTGTTCACAGAAACTTCAGCAGATCTGGATCCAGGGCCCTGTCACTGCCTCTCCCCGGTGGCCTCGGCCATGACTGGGGACTCAGTCCAGGTGCTGGAGGAAGAGATGGAAAGGCTCTAGCCCGGCGCTTGCGCCTCCCGCGATCAGACCAGAGAAGCAGGCAAACGCACTGGTTTCTCGCACCCACTTGCTAGCGCTTACAGCATTCCAGCTCCCACTAACCGTCTGCCTGTCGACCCATTCCATACCCACAGCCGCTCTGTACTGAGGGGACTATTTCCCCTACTTCACAGGTGGGAAATCCAAGGCACAGAGAGGTTAAGGGGCAAGCTGAAAGTCACACAGGACGTGGCTGCAGAAAGCCGAGTTCTGGGCTCTGTGACCTTGATTTGCTCCCACGTCTCATCTGTGAGGCTGCCCAGGGCTGACTCTCCAAGCGCACGTGTGAGGGAAGTGTTGGAAGAGTGGCCCACGTCATCCCGAGGAGTGCTACACAAGCCCCTCTGTGCTCCGGGCCCCTGGTACCTTCAACCCACAGAGCACTACGATGAACTTTGTTACACGTCTGTCTAGTAGAAACTGAGCAACTCCAAGGCCAAGACTGGGTCTTATTCATTCCAATATCCGCAGTACCAAGGAGTGTTGTGGGATGTCCCCAGTTAATCTTGGGGGCTTCGTGGAGCATTTAGATGCTTGAATGGTTCTGGGACAATGCCAGGTGCATACTCCATTTCAGGCAGGGGCAGGGCGGCTGGGCTAGCATGGTCAGGTGGAGCGGCCTATGGATTAGCAAAGCTTGTCTGAGAAGGAAGGGGAGGAGCCATCAGCAGACAGCGATCCCTCCCTCCGTCCCTCCGTCCCTTCCTCTATTCATTCATTAACCAGGCATTTCTGAAGCCTCTATCACATAGTGGCCTGAGTTAGAGTACTACGGATACAGAAATAAGTGAAATCTGGTTTTGGTTTTGGAGTTCTCAGGTCTCTGCCAGGCAGACTTGTAACAAAGCTCACTGTAGTGTTCTGTGAGTTGAAGGTACCAGGGACCTGGGAGCACAGAGCCAGGTGCATAGCCCAGGCTGGAGGCAGGGGGATGGCCAGGGGAGGCTTCCTGGTAGAGGTAATTTCTGAGTTGATCTTTTTCAAAGAACATTTTCCCAGACCCCTCCATTCTCCCAGGGGTCCTCAGTTGTGCTGGGCAGAATCTCCTGGAGGGCTTTCAAAGAATATGCTGCTGGGCTGGCAAGATAGCTCAGCAGACTAAGCGCTTGCTTTGGCAAGCACAAGGGGCCAGGATTTGATCTCTCAGGGCACAGTGAGCAGATGACCAAGTCCAGGCATTGTGGCACATGCCTGTAATCCCAGCACTGGGGAGGCTGAAACAGAAGGATCACTATGAGTCCAAGCTGTGTAGTAAGACCCTGTACCAAATATACACAAATGAAAACAAAACATGTTGCTGCTTGGGTCCCCGGCCCTGCTGAGTGAGAATGGGCTCTGGCGATCCTGCTGCCTGTCCAGCCCAGAAGCGAAGGGTGGCACAGGCATCCCAGGCAGATGGGGTGGGGAGCAGCTGAGACTGGGATGGCCTGAAGGTGGAGCAGAGCGTGGTGCTGAGGGGCTGCAGGGCTGTGGAGCAGTGGCTGGAAGGATGAAGCAGGAGGGTCCCCGGGAACGACCTATCAGGGGAGCTTGGTTGCTCACCCAGTAACAGGTCCTGCTGTTTTGCTGTGAGCCCACCTCAAGCCCTACACCAGTCTTGGGGGTGCCAGCTGCCAGGATCTAGCGAATGCTTCTGTTCCTGTCATTGCCTCTTCAGGAGCCACCTGTCGCATTGTAATGGTTATATGACATGCCCATGATGGGGACAGTGGTGAATCAGTAATAAGGAACCACGGCCTCATAGGTGTTTGAACCATCAAGCAATGGGGGGATACCTGAGGGTCCCCCAAGTTTCAATGCCTGTTACAGACACTGAGAGTTAGGGGAACCCTTGGGAGGGCCTGATGACTCGCCAGGTGGAAGTAACAGCCCCTGGAGGAAAAAGGAGGAAAAGAGGCTGGTGACTAATGTATGTCCTTGTCCCATGGGTACTTTCCATATGGCAGTAGCCCTGCAGATGCCAGGCACTCTGCTGAAGCCTAGCTGAGCAAGCTGTCTCCTGGCCTCTTGGAACTGGGGTCAGACCCACCAAGGTCCTGTCTCAGGGCTGCAACATGCTTTCTGTCTGTGGGCGAGGCCCCTCTCTTCCCTGGGCATTGGCTGCTTGATGTTAAAACAGGCTGTGCAGCCTTGCAACCCTAGCAGGGATTCAGGCTGAAGCAGTGTGCAAAATGCCTGCACCCACTTCAAGTTCAGCAAATGCTTTCCCTCCCCTTCTGTCTTCCGCTCCACAATGTGCTCACCCACCCCTGAATATTGGCCCTTAGGATTAAAAAGCTCTGCCCTCATATAGCTGTGCTTCTGAAAAGCTGTCTCAGATAGTTCTGGTTCCTGTCTGGATGGCTCTGAGTGCCTCTATCCTGTCTCCCTTCTCAAGGCAGGGCTGTGACACTCTTCTATACCGAGTCTTGCCTATCCAGGCTGGCTGCCTCCTCTCCACAGAGAACATCCAGATGCTAGACACCTGGGCATCTTGGATGTGTGAGGTGTGGATTTCTAGGTATTTGGAGGGAGGGTGGAGGGCATTAGGAAGGGAGAAAGGAGGCTTTTGGCGATTTAGGAATTTGGGAGAGATGCTTGTTGCTAGGTGACCAGCAGGGGCCAGTAGGGAGAGGAGGAGCAGGTGGTCCTTTTCCTTGTTAGCTTCTGGGTGAATTCCTGTCCCCTCGAGGATGTTGTGCTGCTTCCTCTTCCCCTTCTCCCCTGTCTCCCTTCATCTAATGCCAATGAGACCATCTGTGTGCAGGGATGGGACAAATTCCCAGGTTGTTTGAGGTTTTCGTTTTGTCTTCCTTCATTAATATTTGCAGTGCATACATGGGCTGTTGTGCTGTGGGTGTGCATACACAAGGGTGTGTGTGTGTGTGTGTGTGTGTGTGTGTGTGTGTATGTGACTTTGAGATAGCTTACAGAAAGGTGGTCATGGCGACCTCCTCCTATGTAGTCTGGGCATCATGGCTTACATCCTTTTACACAATACTTCTCCATTTCCTCAGTCCTCACAGCCATCCTGGAGGGAAGCAATTGTATGTCCATTTTACAGATCAAACATAGATGCTGAGAGAGCTTCCATGAATTTGTCCAAGCACCCCAGCCAAGAAGTAGAAGACCCAGGATTTGAACTCTGGTCTACCCAAGTACTTCAGCACTACAAAATGCACTGAGGGAGGTATCACCTGATTTGGTGAAGCCCTTCCTGGCCTCAGGGGAAAAGTTACTGCATGGGAGAGCCCTGGTCAGGTCTGAGAGTTTGTACCAAAGACTTCGTCTTTGACCCTAGGCCAGCCTTTCACTTGCTCTGTCCTAACCTTGTCGAACAGATGCCCCATGGCTTTCCCTAAAAAGTGGCACAGGTCCCCAGCAGAGCCCTACCACTGCACATATGGAGGCCCAAGAAGACAGAGAGTGTGGTTGATGCAAGTGGTCTCAAGGCTGGAGTGAGGGGCAAGCCTGCCCTTTGGTGAGGAGTCTGAGAGGCAAACTTGTTTGTGTCCCACTGTGATCAATCCATCAATTCCACCTTTCCTGAGAAGAGGTCCTGGGCACTGCCTAGAATCCAGCACTCTTGAGACACAATGACCTTGGAAGGGGAAACTCAATCCTTTGGTTTTTGTAATTTTGAGACAGGCTCTCATGATGCAGTTCCAGCTGGCCTTGAGCTTCCTTTGTAGCCCAAGCTGGTCTCAAACTTGGATGATCCTCCTGCCTCAGCCTTCCTAGTGCTGGAATCACAGGCATGAGCCAGGAAGTCCTTCAGTGAAGCACTGGGGCTTCCTGCTCTGGCCAACAATTAGTGGGCATTTGGTTACCAATAATTCAGACTCAGCACAGACATACAATGTGCCAGGAACTCAACACATGATCCTGGAGTCATTGGAGAAATTGACTGAGAGGGCTTTGGGATGAAACACAACAACTGCCTGGCTATGCCTTCAAACTCTCAAAAGCAAAATCCCAGCTAAATCTGTACAAATACCAAGTGCAGCAAGAACTCTCTTTCCTCTTTTCTAGATGAGGATCCTCTGAGAGGCTCAGAGAGGAAGGGCTAGAATTAGGGCTCAAGGCTGGCCAAAGCCAGGAAGAATCCGCAGGGTCCAGAGCTGGATTCAGACCCAGGGACCACCACCTCCCGCACCGGTTGTGCTCTGAAGCTCTAGCTAGCAGCTTTCCGGGCCTGTGTGGGTCCCTGTGTCTCACCTCGCTAAAGACATGTTGCAATTAAGGGAAAGAGCAGCAATGTCTTCATGGAAATGGGGCTTTGGGTGGAAGGCGGCCTGGACTTCTGCTTTCAGGAGATGCTCTGCTCCCTACTTTGCTGCCCTTGGCTGGAAATTCCCCTTTTGGCTTCCTCCTGCCCACCAGCTCCTTTCCAATTCTTGGTTTGTCCTCTTCATCCCATCTTCCCCTCCCCTGTACTGGGAAGGGAGTGTTTATATAGGGGTGAAGGGGTGGGGGGTGAGGAGGTGGGTATGTGCCTGTCCGGGCTCTGGTTAGATCCTAGGAAATACTTCCCAACCCCGGGAGCTGTGAGAGTGAGGTTGGCGGTAAGAAGGCAACCCAGAGCCAGCAGTGGAGGCAGGGGTGGGGGTGGGGAGGGGAGGCAGGCACTCACCTCTGGGCATGGGATCCCCACCCCCACCCTGCACTCATGTACTGGGCTTGGCTCCCCTCCGCCAAGCCCCACTCTGAGCCCACTCTCAATACCCTTTTAAATGAAATTTTTTCTGCCTTGTTATTAGGGGTGAGGTTCAGGATCCTGGAGATAAGCCAGTAAAGAGATCCTGTCAGCCCTCTTGCCCTTTTACCCCTACTCTCGAAAGGATTTTCAGAGGCGGAGAGCGCCGCAACTCCTCGAGGACTACCTGTGGGGGGCAGTCTTGCCCTACGCACCCCGCGCACAGCCCTTAGAGGCCAGTTAGTGGGACTTTCGCAGGCTGGGGTGCGGGGTTTGAGCCCACCCATCCTTCTAGCCCCGTGGGAGGGCGGGGAGGGAAGATCCAGGCCTGCGGGTGGTGGGTGCAGGGCTTGCTAGGCTGCAGGGCGTGTGGGTGGGTGTCTGTGGTTCTGCAGTTTTGGGACCTGCCTGGCAGGGGCTGCCACACACTGGGTCTTTCCCTGCTAAGTTACATCAGGCTTCCCCAGCAAGGTGTGGCAGGAGGGAGGAGGGTCGGTGAACAGAGCGCAGCAGACGCCTGGGTGGGGCTAGGCGGAGGCCCAGACAGGGCAAGGTGGAGTAGATGACCCGGCTTTCCACTCCTCGGGGACCTGTGGCTTGCCAGTTCAGTCTTCTTCAGGTGGGGGTCGGCTGCCCCATGGGGCTGCTTAAGGAAGGAATGGAGAGCAGTGCTGGCACATAGTAGGTGTTCACTCAGGGGCAACTCCCTCTGGCCCCTTTGTCCAAAGAGTCAGATTCTCTGGCCTCGTGTTTGCCCTCCAGCAGAGTGCTGGAGGGGCAGCAAGGGCCGGTGGTTAGACAGCCGGGAGCCTGGGTTTGTGTGCAGCCTCGGCACACACCAGCTGTGTGTTCTCACACAATGGATTTAAGCGCTCCCTACCTCACTTTTTCTTATTTGTAAGTTCCCACGCCAAATGGTTTATTCCAAGGATAAAAGGAGTTACTGTGCACTGCCTAAGTGCTCCAAAGAGCCCCTGTCCCAAGAGTGCTGGCCGCTGTCACCGTGAAGTCACAGCTTTTCGCCAGGTGCGCTGCTGGGTCCAGAAGCTCCTGAGGTGATCCTACTAGGTGGCCCACCAATTCTACAGAGGAGCACAGGGGGGCTCCGAAGAGGAAGATGTTTGCTCAGGATCCCCAGAGTCTACTGCAGCATCTGCGTGGTCCTGAGTACCCACCTGTCCCCAGCCTGGCTCCTCCAGGAGCCCTGCCACAGGTTGCCACATCCTGGATGGGTGAGGGAGGCCTCCCTTTCCTCTGGGCTGCGCAGTGTGGGGCCGTGGTGCTGGGGAGTTTGGTGAGGCCAGGGAGGCTGGCTCAGGGTTCTCTGATCTGGGAAAAAGTGGGGCTGGGCGAGAGGGAAGCCCCGAGGGTGGCAGGGAGCTCAGCCGCTTCCTTTTAATTAGCATTTGCAGGTGGCGCAGGTGGTGGGGCACCCCCCAGTAAGACCTTTCATCTGCCAGGTGAGGCTTATCTCCCCTAGCCAGAACTGACTCTGTAATTGACCAGGATGTTCTGCCTTTGATGGTGTCCTAGCAGTCTGAGTCCTGGCATGGGGCGGGGGACACTGTGGCACTGTGGGTTTCAGCTGAGCCTCTGGACTTTTCCATCCTTAAACCAAACAAGGGTGGGGGCACTTGGTGGCGGAGGTGGAGTGCAAGTGGACACGGCTTGGTGAGGAGGAGAACCAGTGCACCAAAGGCAGGCAGACCTGTTTGGAGCTCTGGCTTCACCACTTGGTCCCTGTGTCACCTTGGTGAGCTCAATTAACCCTCTGATCTTCCATTTCCCCACCTGAAAATGGGGCTAATGGCATCCATGCCACACCGTCATTGTGGGGAGTAAATAGGATAATGAGAGTAAAGTGCTGAGCACAGCACCCAGCACCCTTGCGAGAGCCCAATTAAAGGCTGGCATTACTCATTGCCTGCCAGAGTGGAGTGTTCTAAGCACCCAACCAGCTCCCGGCTCTAGGGAGACTCTGTGCCTGGCCCTCGCAAGGTGGGCGAGCCACACCCTAGGGAAACATCAAACCCATCTCCACTTTACTGAACACCTACTATGTGCTGGCACTGTGCATGCCACACTGAGTAAGCCCCTGCTGCCACCACATAGGAGCTCAGTGTCTTAAGTCCACAATTGTGCCCCAGGATGATGGGATCATAAAGGGGACACTGGGTGGGGAATGGTGAACTCTGAGATGTGACTGTGGATGACTTCTGGAGGAGCCAGCGTGACAGTGTGCACTGGGGCGAAAGAAAGATTCGGGGCAGGGTGAGGGGCAAGGTTTTTCTGGAGACAGCCTGGTGTTCACAGGGGCCTGTAGGGCCAGAGGTCAGGCAGCTCCTCCAGCCTCCAAGATAATTTGGGAGGCTCTAGCTAGGATCAAAGGACACATCCCAGTTGTAGGGGCAAACAGGCGTAGGTTAGATGGGGCTGCTCAGGGACAGCATTGTGGGATTGAGTTTGACAAGACAGTCGGATTGGGGAGCTTTGGAGGTGGCCCTTAGCAGTTTATTGAAACAAATCAAAAGGAAAAGTCAAAATGAGAGTAAAACTCAGAACCACCAGCCATGTTCTTTTCCTCCTCTTGCTCCGAGTCTGACAGTGAGGTCAGCGGCACCACTTGTGCCTCACCTCTGCTTTGGGTTGTAGCACTGGCAACGAGGGTGGGTGAGATGCTGAAGAGACTCATCCCAGGTGACAGAGGGGCAGCTGCCAACCTGAGCTGAAGTTGTGTTCAGGGGAATGAAGGGCCTGCTTCTTGAGCTTGGAGGACCTGTTAATTAGCTTTATAAGAGGTTTCCATCTCTGTGAGTGTCCTCACCAAGTCTCCCTGGGGACAGAGGAGGTGGAGGGAAGAAGGGGACAGCCACCCAAGGGACTCCCCAGGAGGACCCTCATGCTAGCAGTCTGTGCTGGGCCTGCTTTCTCCTTTTTCCCCTTATCTGTCCTAGAACAGAGACACCCAGAACCAGAGCTGGGAGGTTTCAGATGGGCCCCTGCTGCAACCATGTGTGTTAGATACCTATCTGGAAAGGATGCTTATGGCAGGAAGCCATGGGGGCAAGCCTCCCAGCTTTGCTACTTGCTGGCTGTGTGAACCTGGGCATATCTTCCAAGCCTCTGAGCCTCAGTATTGGGATCTGCAAAGTGGGGCTATAACACTGACCATCTAGAATTGCATCCCTCATAAAGCAAGATAGGTATGGGGTCTCCAGTGCAGGCCTGAGCACCTAGTCTTCAGCTTGGAGATGAGCTGGCTCAATGCTGTCAAGCTCAGAGAGGTGAGGGCCTTGGAGAGACCTGTGGGCAGGTAGCAGGTGGCTGGGGATCTAAAGAAGACCGTCAGTCCTCGGGGCACACGCCTCACTTTTTAAATCTGCAAAATAGGGTGAATAATGACTTATTTCACAAGGTTGTGTGAAGCTTAAGTGAACTATGAGTAACAGCATCTGGCTCATGGTGTTCAATAAATATGAACTATTATTATTCATTTTTGAGTTGTTATTAGTTTACTATGGTCTCAGGCCCAGAGGTTTGGTTGCAGGTATCAGTACAGAGCCTAACGTGGAACATGGCCTCAAGAAAGAGGCAGGAATTGGTTTCCATAGAAACCATTAGTGAGACCCCAGGGCCAGGTCCAAGTTGGAACCTCTAGATGGTGTGCCAGCCTGGATGGGTGGCCAGGTCTGTGTGTGTACCAAGCCGATCCGTGGCTGTTCATAGCTCCTTCCTCGCCTTGCCTCTCTGTGAGACATGCTTTCCTGCTTACCTTGAATTCCAGGTAGACAGAAGGGCCAGATGCCAAGAGATCTCTATCCCAGGCCCCTCCAGTCTGAACTTTAACACAGTCATACTCAGAAAAGAGCAGGCCCAGCCCCCGGAGGCTGGGAGCTATCAGGGAAGTAGTCTTCAGTCTCTTTCTGGCTTCATTGGTTTCTTCCAGCTGGGAACCTCCAGTCAAGAGTCCGTGACACACAGCTTCTAGGTGTGGCCAGGCCTGTGCTGAGGTGCCAATCCACCTCCTACATAAAGAGGAGTCCCCTCAGCCCAGGGACCTGTGTGCACTCAATTCCAAGGAGACTAAGACTTTGCACCCAACTAATTTGCTCTGTCTACTAGAGTAGGGGTGGGGGATGGGGCGGCCAGGGTACTGGGGACAGTGGTCTCTGGGAGAGAAGTCATCACCAGGGCTGACAAGATGTGGCCTTAGTTGGGCTATTCTAGAACTCCTGATGACCAGAGGGGCAGTCATTTCAGGAACAGACACGTGGCTGGTCAGGAGATCTGTCCCAAGTCGGGAATGTTGATGGCCTATGTGTCCCTAGAGAAAAACTGACTGTGTGTGTGTGTGTGTGTGTGTGTGTGTGTGTGTGTGTGTACTGAAATAATTGTTTTCACAACCCTCACATCCTTTGGGGCCAAGCAGTGTTCTGGGGGGGAACCTCTTCCTTCCAGCACCTGTACCTGCCATGGACCAGGGGGACCCTGCCCCCCCACACCTGGCAGGCGAACGCTGGTCTCATCTCAGTGCCTACTACGAAGCAGGTGCTCAGAGATGCCTGGTTAAAGTGATACTACATTTCAATTAAAAAGGAGCTCATTTTTGTCATTGCCAATTTGCAGGAGCCTCAGGAGAGCAAGGTCGCCTGCAGAGCAAGCAAACAAGTGGAAACCTAGGCTACCTGATGAGATACTTCTGGGGTTCCCGGAAATGGGAGCAGGATTTATAAAGGGTGAAAGCCTAGCTGGAAGATAGGTGCCGGAAGCCTGTGATACCCGGGTGCTGTTAGTGCTGTTCACACACAGGGCTGGTGAGGAAAGAGCTGCAGCAGTTTTCTGCATGAAGAGTGATTTGTTAGCAGGGTGTGATATCTGAGGGCGGGACAAATCATTGTTTGCCCACTTGGCTCTTGCAGTGAGGACTCACACATCCACCCCGTTCTCTGGCCCGCTGGCTTTTGTGACATGCTAGCTTGAGCAGGTTCTTGTGTCTCCTGCACTGTGTGCTCCGTGAGTCCCCCCGTGAGGCGGAAGCAGCAGGCGCTCCAGTTTCCCGTGCTGAGCGCTGTCTCTGTGGGAGCCAGGAAAGTTCAGACAGGCCTGCGAGGGTTAAGTCATTTCCACTCCTGCTTTCTCATCTTCTGGTAGCCGGTGCCCTCCTGTCTTCTCTCCCCTGCTCCTCAGCAATAGAAGATCAAAGACTGTAAATTATTCATTCGCACTTGAGCAGAGAGCGTTTCAAATTCAAGGCTGCCAGGCACCTCTCCCCAGAATGGCCAAGGGCAAAGGCCCACTTTTGGGGGTTATATCCGCTCTGTTAAGTTGTAGTTCTCAATTCCGAAGCCTCAGCTCTGGGCTCTCCCACTCTAGCCTCCCCTCCCTCCCCCCCTGCCCTAGCTTTTCCCAGTCCCGATTCTGCCCCAGAACAAGTTGGTATTAACACTTTCTGGGTATGGAGCCATGGCTCGGGCTTCCAAGGTCACTGTTGCCTAGGACTCCTGCTCTGCCCTTTCGAAGTGTGAACAGTGTGTGTGAAAACAGTAGCTAAGATGTGCCAAGTCCTGGCCAAGAAGCAGTGCCAACAGCCACCATCACGATCGCTGTGCTCTACGTGTCAGGCATTCGTCTATTTCCCATACAGCAACCCTGCTGACCCTTCTCACCACCATATTCCACAGGTGCTGTTTCTCTCTTGGATAAGACTAGAGCTCCGGGAAGCCAAAGATCGAGGTCCACAGGTGGTGGAGCAGGGATGTGAATACAAGCCAGCTGATGCTGAAGTCTGGAGAGTGAAAAGACCTGCTATTTCATTTATCCTTAGACCAACTCCATGTGCAGAGGGGGAAAGTAAGGTTTGGGGAGGTCGGCTTCCACGTAATGTATGAGTGGCAGACGTGTAATTTGCATGTTAGCTGCACTAACTCCAGAGTGGGTAGGTTTTTGACTCGAAATCTTTATGATGGGAAAAAGAAATGCCCCAAGGCTTGGGGCATCTCCATCTGGGTGTGGTTGGGTGGGCGGGGCCTAAGGTTCCTGGATGGGTTGGGTCCATTGTTTTTGGAATTTGCTGAGAATGAATTTCTCTCTCTCTCTCTCTCTCTCTCTCTCTCTCTCTCTCTCTCTCTCTCTCTCTCTCTCAGAGCTTATCTCTGAACAGCAGAATAACCATAAAGCGCAATACCCATGTGTGGGTGATTAGTTTTGTTGTAAGTTTTATTTGATTACAGCAAGCAAAGTCTGTTCATGACTTAGGGTGCGGCTGTATGGCCACTTCCTTACAAACGAGACACAGTGGCCAAGGAACCATCCAGGCCAGAGCATCAGATAATGAGACTAGGGCTTTAAGAGTAGGTTAATCAGCAGAGACACTTTGTGAAGTCCCTTCGGGAGTGCAGGGCCTCTTGCTGTCTCAGTGGACCGTGGCAGTGACCTAGGGTTTCCTTGCATGGGGCAAAGGGTCAACAGCTAGGCATCAAGGAGGGCGTAGGATGGAGAAAATGTTCGCTTATATAAAGAACTGGGTGGGGCTGAGGGCAGGAGGCATGCGTGTGTTTCAGTTTTATTTTTAGCAATGCTGAGGATTGAACCCAGGGCCTCACAAATGCTGAACCACTGAGTTATGCTCCCAGCACTGAAAAAAAAAAATTCTTTTTTAATTCCTATGATATGATGTAAGCGATTGCAAAGTGTTCACTCTACAGAGCAGACTTACCAAGTCTGGAAAAAGACTGATCTCATGTTTTCACAACTAGGGATAGAATTCAGAGTCTTCTCACTGAGGGACATCCCCAGCTCTTCCTAAAATTAAAAATTTTGAGACAGGGTCTTACTAAGCTGTTAGGTTGGCCAGGCTGGGCTTGAACTTGCAATGCTCCTGTATCAACCACCCAAGTAGCTGGGGTTATGGGCATGTGCCACCATATCCAGCTCTGACCTCATTTTATGCATGAGAACCCTGAGGCTTGGAAGGGGACATGAAGTAGCCAGAAGGCACGGGCATTGGAAACCAGAGTCTGATTCTGGGCCCCTGTCCTTCTGCCTTGGCTGTGGTATGGGAGAGCTTCTCCATGGGCAGGAGGCACCCACCTCACTGGCCTTGACTGCTCCGTGCAACCTCTTCTGGGAGCCAGGAGCAAGCAGAGTGGGGTCTGGAGGTGGGGCTGGCTTGGCCAGGAACAGGGATCCCTGAGCATGGCTCAGTGTGTCTAAACTGCACTTTCCTTATCACTAACTTGTGCTTCTGAACACCCTCCTGGAGTGGGTAACCGTCAGTGTGAAGTGCAGTCCATTGTTCTCTCATGAGGCACAGAGAGTGGGGGAGAGGGAAACCCCCCCCTCCTGGAAGAGACAGGCTTGGACAAGGGGGCAGGGTGGTAGGGACCTGAGACCTGGAACCATCTCTCAGAGAGACTTTCCCTTCCCCTCTGCCTATGGCTTGCACTTTTGAAACTCTGAGCTATCAGTTTAAAAGTCATCTCCTCAGACAAACTGCTCTGGGCCTCTACCAGTCAGCTCCCGGGGGTGCTTCCTAGCTTCGCTGTATCTGGACTCTCTCTACACCATCTGGCCCTGCCCAGGTATGAATTATGCAGGGAGTGACTGAGAATTCATTATGGGGACAAAGGCTTCAGCGAAGGGTGTCTGGCAAGAACAGACAGAGGAGGGTGACTTTGTTGTCAGGGAGTGATTTCCCGCAGTGACACAGTTTCCGCTCACCCATACGTGCCTGTGATGTGTAGGGTGCGCCTGTGTTGGGGTGATGTATATTATCTACAGCCCTCTTGCCATGCATCTAATCTAGGCTATGTCTCGCCAGTGTCCTGGGCTTTCACAGAGCCACGTACCACTCTGGCACTTAATGTGGGGTGGGATGAGGTGGGGTAGATAACAGGCCAGAAGTTTGAGCCTGCTTTGTGTCAATTGGTGTTTTTATTTATTTATTTTATTTTAAAGGAAAAAGGATCAGTGCCTCAGTGTGGCTTCATGAGGAATGGTGGGAGCTGCGGGTTCAGCTAGCTCATTAGGTAGACGTGTTTCTGCTCTCAGCTGGGGATGGATGGCTTTCAGGAACCCTCTGGCCTCGACCCTACTGCACTTGCCGCTTCCCGTGCAGCTGGGTGCCGCCATTTCTCAAGTTCAGGAGGCAGGCGACAGATAGGTATAGGGAGAAGGTGCTCTCTGTCAGGTGGGAGGTGACTGTACAGGGAGCCCTTTCTCTCCTGGAGGGGCTGCAGACACAGTGGGCTGCGCATCTGGGTGATACTCAGCTGGACCAATTCTACCCCAGTTCCATGCTGCAGGCTGCAAGCAGCGCCACGTGGTGCCCTCATCCTTCTTCACTGGAGTCCAGGCTGTAAGATCAGGTGAGGATCCAGAGAGGTCTGGAATAGGGTGTGTGTGCCTGATGCCCCGTAACCATGGCATCACCAAGAATGGGCAAAATGGTGAGTTTCATGGTAAGTCTACTTTAGTAGAATAAAAATCCTTAAGTAACCAGTGGAATCTGAAATTTCCCCTCAGAGCTGTATTGCTCTGTGGAATAATGATCATGGATTTATAGGAATAGAATGGGAGTACACTGTGTAACTGCCATTGTTTCTCACGTGGATTCTAGCTCCTCCAGAATGACCAGAGGCCTCCCTCACAGAAGTTTCCAGCAGGGCTGGAGGACTCCCCCCACCTCGATGCACCCCCTTTCACTTGGCTTAGCCTCTAGAGCTTCTCTGAGGGGCCAAGGGGGACCTCTACTTGGCAGTTTGCTGAGCCATTGAAAATTTCATGGATAATTCAGGAACACAAATCAAACAGGAGGCTGGAAGCTCTGGATTTATGAAGAGAAATGAGTCAAACTTGGCAATTTATGAGCAGCTCAGAATAGCAGTGTGAGGGGTGGGTGGAGGAAGGGGAGAGGACTGGTCTGAAGGACCAGGGTCTCCCTGGGGGGGGGCAGACGTTGGAGTGGGGCTGGAGAGAGGGCAGGGACCTGGGCTTTAGCACCCAGACTATAGGCCCTGTGGAAGTTGCCTGTGGGAGCAAGGATGTCCTGCAGGCCTCGGTGTGTGTATGTGGGGAGAAGCCCATAAATCCTACTTTGGCCCTTGAAGGCTGAGGATTGGGTGCTGAGGAGAAGGAAAGTGAAGACAGAGGGAGGGATATATGGTCCAGCCTTGGGGGGGACACTGAACTTCCAGGAAAAATTGGAAGGCCTGGTTTGGCTGGACTTCCAGAGTAGTGTGTATAAGAGATGGCCACTGTTCTTCAGGGGAGGGGTGGAGAGACAGACAAACAGACAGACAGAGACAGAGACTGAGGCAGTTTCCCAGTAGCTTCCTCTTATGGGAAGGGCTCTCAGTCTGAACATAGTGAAGTCCTCTGCATATGCAAGTCAACCCCAGGCAGACCGCTCCATCTCCAAGGCCAAAGCTTCAGTAGGGGTGGGGAGGGATTTGAACCGAGTCTGTTCCCGTTGCTAACCATAAAAGTGGGTCCCTGATACCTTCCAGCATGGACCTTCCTGGGACAGCCCCAGTGTCTGTGCAGCATCCTCTGCAAAGAGAACATCTCAGGACCATGGTCCAGCAGCAGTGGCTGTGCCTGAGGCTCAACAGGGAGAGACCTGGAATGAACCCCACATAGACACTGCTGGCTCGGCTGACGTCGGGGCCAGTGCCCCAACTTCCTCGTCTGGGAAATGGCAACAGTGTTCTCTTTCATCAACCCTTTTTATAGCTCATAAATAAAGTTACAGTGTGGATTAAATAAAATGATGGACATGCGCTTGGTATTTTCAGAGGTGCTATGCCCAAGTGATGGATTCTTCTTCTGTTAATTTTCAGCAATAGCCACTCCGATCACTACTCTTTCTAGGCTGTGGAAAGGAAGAGATGGGGTCCTATCAAGTTTTGGCCATGGCCCCATTGGTGGCCTTACCATCACAGCTCCTGATGACAGTGTCCCCAGCTGATGATGAGGCTTGCAGAACCAGTATTTGCTCCCCTTATTTTATTTATTTAATTATCATTTTTAATGTATTTCGTACTGGGTCTGCAGGGTCTCACTATACAGATTGGACTTGTAGTGATCCTCTTGTTTTTAGCCTCCCAAGTGCTAGGGTTACAGGTGTGCACCACCACGCCCTGTCTCAGTCGCCATCTCAGTGCACCCTGGGGGTAGGGTAGGCACGGCATGCGGGGGCTTGAACTTGCCTGAGCTTGCCTAAACAAGCATGTTAGTCTGCTGAGCTATCTGGCTAGCCCTTACAATCAGCGTTTGGAAGATGCAGGGCTGTTCAAAAGGTCACTGAACGGATATGATTTCTAGGTAGGATGGTATGTCCTGGGACCCACCTGATGTCTGGGTGTATGGGACATTTTTTTTTTTTTTGGTGGTACTAGTGATTGAACTCAGGACCTTGTGCTTGCCAGGCAAGTGGAATCACTGAGCTATCTCCCTGGCCCCCTGTGCAGAACATTTTTAAGATGAGAGAAACAGAGAAAACTGCAGAGTCAAGAAGGTGACTCTGATGTTCTCTTGCCTTTGTCCTGTGAAGCATAGGTATAACAATTTTGTGACCCATTTTCCCTGAAAGTAAATTGTAAGATCTTTATCCAAGGAGACCCTTATTTTGTTTATGCACAGTGGTCAGGAAGAATCTGGAGAAATAGGCCTTGTTAAATACCCCACAGATTGGTTTTTTAAAAAAAATGTATTTGGTGCAGGGTCTCACTACGCAGCTCAGACTCATGGCGATCCTCTTGTTTTCAGCCTAGTGCTGGGATTACAGACATGTGCTACCACGCCCTCACTCTGTGGCTGGCTCAGCATGCCCTGGGGGCTGGGCTGGCAGGGCATACAGTGCCAGGGATCAAACCCTGGTCCCTGCACCTGCCAAATCAGGTGCTCAGTTCACTGAGCTCTCTCCCCGGGCCACCCCACAGCTTGTAACCACAGCATCATGTTTCTTTTGTTCTTCAATGCCATTTCCAGATGACTATAAAAAAAGTACAGAATCTTTCCTGGCTCTTTTCTTTCTGAAGGCTCCACTATTATGTAAAACGTATATTAAATCAATTTGTTATGCATTCCTCTTCTCAATGTGTCATTTGTTATAGGATGTCAGCCTGTGATGGGTGAGAAAAAGCTTACTTTTTCTACCCTGTGGGGGCCTTGCTACCTTCTCTTTAATCTCTTCCAGGGCACTCCTAACATTGTGGCTGGATGGGTTATATTCCAGCAACCAAGTGCAGGTGGCGGGGCAGTCTCTCAGTCTCTTAGCATTCAAGAGATTTTCCAAGAACTTGGTTTATTCAGTGCAAATTGTTTGCAATTTAAAAAAGAGCCTGGAGAGATAGCTCTAAGCGCTTGCCTGACAAGCTCAAGGACCTGGCTTCTATCTCGATCCCGAGGACTGCATGCCATGCTGGGCCCCCTGTTGAGCCAGCCACCAAAACCGGGCATGGTTGGTGCATGCCTGTAACCCCAGCACTGGGGAGGCTGAGACAGGAGAAACACTACATGTCTTAGCTGCACAGTGAGACTCCGTTAAAAAAAAAAAAAAAAAGATAAAAGGAGCTGGAATATCAAGGAGCTTCAAGACTCTTGAGGTAGGGGGCATACTAAGAATCATTATTTAGAGTGACAGTTATTGAGCTCATTGGATGGACCAAATGCTACATGAGCCTATTCATTACTTCATTTGGGCTCCATAATAATCCCAGAAGGAAAACAGTGTTAGTCTCTTGGCAGATAAGGAAACGGAGACTCCAAGAAATAAAGGAACTAAACTCTCCAGCATCACGCATCTATGAGTGGTGGATCTGGGGTAAGGACTAGACCTGCTTTTCTGTTCATGGAAGCTACAATGTTAGCAGAGCATCACCTCCACTTCCTTTTGAGTGTGGTCATGTTTTCCTGTTTTTCCATATGTAATTTTAGATTATAGCTTGGCCATGGAGGGTGCCTGGAGACTCTGAATTCTGTTACATTCCTCAGAAGAGTGCTGAGTTTTATGTTTTTTTTTTTTTGTTTTTTTTTTTTTCTTTTTCTGTATTGTAGTACAGGGGCGACAGGGTCTATAGGATCTCATGTAGATTGGACTCGTAGTGATCTGCCTGTGTTCAGCTTCCAAAGAGCTATGATTACAGGTGCACGCCACCGTGACCAGTTTCAATTGCCCTGGGGGTGGGGCCGGCACGGCACGCTGGGTATCAAACCCCACTCGCTGTGTCTACCTAAACCAGCACTTTTATCTGCTGAGCTATTTGGCCATCTCCAGTTTCATGTTTTTAATGTGGCCAATTCCAAACTTTGAGCTCTGTCTTTCTACTGGTAGGCAGTAGCTGAAGTGTGGGTTTAGGTTTTTATGCTGCTACTGAGGTCTTTGGCATCTTCCGGTGAGAGCATACCAAAGGATCAGGCAGAGCTGTGGACAAGGTTTCTGCAGAAAAGTGGGGCATAAGACTCTCTTTTATGGGATTTCTGCCATCGCTGTCCCACTGATGTACTCACTCACATCTTCTGATTCTTCAAGCTATTACGACCGTGGTCGCCTATAAATTTAGGTACCATACGTGGCATCTGCTCTCAGGAGAAAAGCTTTAAAAACATGAAATATGCCCACTGCTTTTCTTCCAAGTGTCAATTCCTCTCCTGTTTCTGCCTTTTTTTTTTTTTTTTTTTTTTTTTTTTTTTTTTTTTTTTTTTTTTTTTTTTTTTTTTTTTTTTTTTTTTTTTTTACTGTACCAATGCCTTTAAAATAGTGTTTATAGAGTTTATGGTTGTTGTCTGTAGGAGGACAGGTCGGGTAGGAGTTCTTGACCATTATTGAAAGCCTCTTTCCCTCTTGGAGCAGGTCATTTGCACACTGGCCCTGGCTGGGCAGAATCTGCTCTTAAAGCTACACCAGTCCAGCATAATCTTTAGGAATCTGGTGCTGACTGCTGGATAGTAGCTGATTCTACCCGATGCGCTGTGTTTTAACTGCATCCATACCCACCTTCTTGGTGGTGTTTCTCTCTGGGGCTTCCTTCTTGACGTCACCTTCCTTGGGAAGGAGAGCGCCAGGTATCCAGCCTCTGGTCAGCCTTCCAGTGGCCCCTCTCTGCTGAAGTACAGAGACGGGTGCTGTCCTGCTTTCAAGCTCACTCTCAGCCAAGTCTCCCCTGGCAGAAATGGTGTCAGGAGGGAGGAGAAGGTGGACTCCTCAACTTCTCAATGATGTCCAAGACAGGTTTCTTTAAATTTTACCTTGTGTATGTGTGTGCCTGGGAGTGGGGGGAGCTCTCGGCGGCCCCACCTGACTGGGTTCCCCCTACCCCAGACACCTTCTCCTGGGTGCTGGGAGAATTGCTTCCTCCCCAAAGATCTATTTGCCTTTCACTGGAGATATTAAAAAGACGGGAGTATAATGCGCAAAATCAATGTGCTTTTTCAAATGTTCTTGCTTGGGAGAGGGCTCACTTTTCTCCCCTCCTTTCTTCTTTTAAAAATCATTTGTGTGTTAGAAAGACAGAGCCAGAAGAGAAATACCGCTTTGATGGCTAAGATGTATTGTTTTAAAAGCTTTATTTATTTATTTTGAAAAGAATAAATCTTTTTTAAAAAAAACATTAAAAATGACACAGAATTTCAAAACAAGTGATAGGAAATTACACAATGGTTGTTATATTGCATATTGTTAACTTCACAATAGTTGATCAGATTTCCAGCCAAATTGATCAAAAAATTCAACATCAACTGTTCTAAAGGATTTATTTAAACCATTCTTTCCAAAACTCAAATATCTTGCTTGTGGTGCCCGTGTGCCAGCTTTCAGCTAGGGGGAGGTGTGTGACAGGCAGGTGCCCGGGCCCGAGGGGGAGGAGGCCAGAGCCTGCTGTGGCCACTGTCAGGGCCTTGCCTCTTTGATGGGACCCGTGGGCAGTGGCAGAGAAAATGCCTCTCTTGAGTGCATCTTTAAGACAGCAATATGTTGTTAAAGACACCTATGTCCATCTCTCAGGGTGTAAAATCAGAGAGGCAGGACCTAAGCTTGAAAGAAACTGGGCTGAGGGGCAGGAAGGAGGAGTGTGCGGATCTAACACTCACACTGTCTCCCATGGTATCCTATCCCTCACCAGGTTCAGTTCTTGCAACAATGATGATAGGTATTAACATAACACTCTGTCATTCCAGATCATAAAACTGAGGTTATAATGTGCCCAAGTTTACTCAGGTAGAGTGGCAGAGTCGGTTTCAATCTCAAGGCTGCAGCCTCTGGGACAATGATGGGGAACCTATGACACGGGGATGGTTTGTTTTTCTTTTTTAAGACAAAAGATATTAATTTATGAGTTGTTTTTTCTAAACTAAAAGTGGCAGTTCTGCTACTTTGGGGGGTTTAGGGTTACAGTTTGGGCCCTGTAAGAGGTCTCTAAAAGATATGCTATCTTCTTCCACCCTCTGCATGTGGCTGTTTCCCAGCTGGGGGTGGGAGGGGCTCGGCTCTACTGCAAGGGATTTCCTTGATGACACCAAGGCAATCAAGGTGATATTCGGATTGGAATCTTGGCCTTGCCCACCAAGAGCTATGCAGCGCTGAGCAAGGGACTTGACTGCTTAGAGCATGGCCTTTCTCTCCTTCAGAGATCACTCACTTTGAGGAGCTTAACAAGTGATGTATATAAGATGCCTGGCAGGAAGAAAATAATGCCTGACATGGAAGAAGGTATGTAACAGGTGTTGGCCTCTCCCCACTTCCTCCTCGTATGTGAGGGGTTCAGTGTTTGTCCTCGGAAACAGAGTTTGAGATGTAGAGAGACTATGGAAAGCATCCCCTGCCTGGGATGTGAGGCAGGCTTCAGAGAGATCCAGCCGCATCACTGATTGGCTAGTGGAGGACACACTGCAGGGCCCTGGTGGGGATCGAGTAACAGCAGGAGTTTCAGGGCAGGCATTGCCCTTGGGGGTCGCTTACCTGGTACCCTACAGCCTGGGAAGGTTTCCTCAGAAACCATCCCTCCATATCTTTCAGGCAGGAAATGGGGGCCGGAGAAGGAAAGGGACAAGGCTACCTAGAAGTTAGGGGGTGGAGCTGAAGCTGGGCCTCCACCCAGCTTTTGTGCCAGGGCTGGTGGCAGAGAAAGGACAATGGGTGCCTCAGCCCAAAGGTACCGGGGCTGTGTCCCCTGCCCTGCAGCGCATGCCTGAGGCCAGCGGGGCTTGGAAAGAAAGCTTGCTTTTACCTTTGTGGCTCCAGTTGATCTGCGCGCACCTGCTCCCCACCCGGTGAGCAGAACCTGCCCATCATTGCCTCATGCCCAGGCTGGGTGCTGTCGCTGCTATGGCGCCATGGGCATCCGAACCTCTTGTCTCTGTCTTTCCAGATACTCAGGAACTTTTTTTTTTTTTTTTTTTCTCAAGTGCCAGTGTTTCCCACTGCAAGATGGAGGCCAGGAGCTTCTTTGGAGAATCAGAGTATTGCCAAAATCCTCAGCAATGCTCGAGTCATTAAACAACGTAATTGTAAGATATCTTGTCATGCATTTGTCGTTCGATCCTTCTCTCCTCACTTAACTCACAAGTATTCTGCCCTTCCCTTCTGTCTCCTCTTCCCTCCCCCTTTCTTTTTGTTCCGTTGTTTGAGTATCTGGAGAGGCAAAAGCCAGGATGGGGAGGTGGGCCTGGGCCTCGGAGCTTCACGGGAAAGCCTGAGTGTTTGGAGAGCATATTACCAGTCCTGGAAGCCAGGGAAGCACAGCAAAGTCCGGAGAGGAATTGCAGAGAGGCACTGGTGCCACCACATCCATAGCAAGCCAGGGCACATGGCAGAATGGGACTAGGGGACATTGACTGCTAAGGACCAGACTGAGCCTGGGAATTCTGTGTCTTTTTTTTTTTTTTTTTTCTTTTTCTTTATATATGGTATAAGGTCTCACTATGCAGCTCAGACTTGTGATCCTCCTGTCTCAGTCTTCCCAGCCCTGGGGTTATGGATGTGCACCACCATGCCTGGTTCTAAGGCCTGCGGTACCGAGGATCAAACTCTGGACCTTGCTTTTGCCAGACAGGTGCTTATGCCATTGAGGTATCTTCCTAGCCCACTGTGTCTTTTAAACAGTGAAAACAAAACACCTAGGGGTCTTTCTCCAAGGGCACTTGTGTGGTAGGGGCCATTGTTTGTCCTGCTGGCTAGGGTCCTCTCAAAGGCTGCAGGCTGTGTGCCCTGAGTCTGGGAGGGGGGATCTGCCTTCTGGACCTTTGGCTGGTGGCACTGCCATGGGGCTGGTCACAGTGGAACTGCCTCTGCCCCCCTATCTTGTGGTCTTCTCTATCCTTTGGACTCCTCCTACTAGTAGATTGATTTGGGGACTGTCTCCCAGAGATTAATGATGTCTCAAAGGCAACCAATCAGTCACAGTCACTGAGCACCCCCTTACTGATTAAAGTCAAAGTGAGGCCTCAGGGAAGAGCAGAAAATGTAAGGGTTTTGTCTGACAGCTCCCCAGTTCTGCCACTTTGCAGTGGTGTGACTATCGCTGGTCACATTGCTGGAAACAGACTCTGCAAGTGAAATGTGCATGCAGGAGGCTTTCCAGGGTGAATCGGGCACCTGCTTATGCAGCAAGGGGCATAAAGAGAAGCTGAATTCTGGTACTGTTTTAACAGAGGGTGTTAAAACTGGAGTAGGAAAAGTACTGGAGAGCCATCCATGATTAGTGCAAGGCCCGACCTTCCTGCATCTCACTGGCTGGGCAGTAGAGGTGAGCCTCTGAAAAAGGGGTGGAAGCTGGGAAGAGGCGGCTTTTGGCTGAGGGCAATGCCTGCAGAGGGACTTGGCATGAGGGAGCAGGGCATTGGCCATGGAGGGGCCCTGGGCAACATACCATGGCACCCACCACAGCCAACTTGAGTAAGATGCTTAACTTGGGATGGCCAGAAAAACACTGAAATGACACCTGGGATTTGGCAGCATATTTAATTCTCATCCACCGGCACTGATTGGGATCACTCTCAGAATATCAGGCCCTGATCGCTGGTGGTCTAGGGCTTATCCAGGATGGCAAGCAGGATGTCCAGAGGCAGAATGACTGGTCAGCTGGGGATTGCTTTATACACTGTGTATCACAGTGAGCAGCTGTTTCTAAGAGACAGGAGCAACCAGTTCTAGAGCAGAAACTGTTATCTGGGCAACTAGGAAACTAAAGCCTATTGGCTTGGGTTAGGGGTGCATCTTCTGCTGCAGACTGAGCCTTGATTTCCACAGTTGTGAAATAAGGATTCTAGACTGGGTGTAGCTGATGTGCCAGGGAATATGACAACGAAGGAAGGAAAGCCCCTGCTCCAGAGCTTGCCTTCCATCTGAAAGAGAGAGATGACAGGATCAGGGGCTGATTCAGTTAGTGGAGGAAAAATAAGAAGTTCTGGGGATAGGGGCTGCTGCGGTGGGAAGTTTTGTCAGTACAGCCCCCCAGCTCCGCCACTGTCCAGTGATGTGACTATCACTGGTCGCTTTGCTGGAAATAGACTGTGGAGGAGGCAGAATGGAATCCTGGAGGTAAGGAGCAGGAGAACTGGAAGACTCTCTGAGGCAGGGTTTACCAGGCTGATGTTCTGGAATGGACAATTCTTGGTAGTAGGGACTGTTCTGTGTATCTTAGCATATTTTCTTGGTATCCGGGATCAAACTTAGGACCTTGCCCTTGCCGGGCTGGTGCTTATATGCTGCTGTGCTATCTCCCCAGCTCAATATCATAGAATATTTAGCTGTATCTGGGGGCTCTACCTACCAGATGCCAGTAGCATCCTCTCCCCACTTATGACAATCAAAAATGTCTCCAGATTTGGTCAGAGGTCCTTTGGGGGTATCACTGGTTGGGAACTACTGGTTTGGGGGAAAGACAATCCCAGGCTGAGGGAATAAGTGGAACCCTAGAAGCAAGAGCATGCTCTGTATGTCTCAGTGAAGGGTCACTGGGGTGAAAGTGGAGTGATCAGGGAGAGAGAGAGAGATGGCAGGTCATGTAGGGCCTTGGAGGTCATTGTTGGGAGGATGGTTTTTAATTCCAATTGAATGGGAAACCTTGGAGGGTTTTGAGGCGAAAAATGATACAGGCTGACTTACATTTAAAAGGAATTCTTCTAGCTGCTCCCTCATGATGGTGATGGAAGATGAGGGATGAGATTTCTGACGTACAACAGGTGCTCAACAAATGTGCCTGTCATCCCCAGGAACAGGTGGAGTGTGTCCTTGGTTTGCATTTGAGGTCGTTGTATAAGTCTGCTCCTATGCCAGCCCAGGTATATAGACTTGTGGTTTTATAAGTGCAGCCTAGAAGTGGGGGACCTTCCAAAGTTATACTGGAGGAGCTTCTGGAAGAGTAGAGTCCAAAACACCCAGGGAAGAGAAAACTAAAATAGCCCAGAGAGGTGAAGCCCACTCAGATTTACTACCCAAGCCTGCAGCAGTGTGAGGGTTAATATCTGCGGAATTGCTTTTTGGAAAGAGACGTCTTTGATGGTGACCTAATTTGTGTCTCCTTATAGGAGTGTTTTTTCTTTTTTAATTAAAAAAAGAGATAAAATTCAAAGACAAGAAGAATGCTCAGGGCTGGATAGGCTTTTGTGCAAATCAAAGATTTGCCTGGAAAATTAGTCGTAAAATAGTCATAATCAAAAGATAGTTTTGGCCCCAATCATGCAGGGTGGGAAGCTGGCTGGAGGAGCCAGCACCTGGTAGGAACTCCTTTCTAAAGCTCAGAAGCTATCATGTGGTCTGGGCAGAACAGGTAGCAGGTTCACATTCTGAGAAATCCCCCTGCTTCTGCCTCCATGTTCTGGCCGTTAAGGGGAAGCCTCATTCTTAGATCAGAAATTATAGGCAGAGATAACCTTGAGGTTGATCTTATTGACTGGATATTTGTCATAATGCAAACAGAGCTTAGATGTAGAGCCCAGAGACTCAGGCTCTATTAAGTCACCACTGTCTGATTTTGTCACCTTGGTTAAGTCATGAAATATTTTGGTGCCTCTACTTGCTCAACTCTGGACGAGAGACATAAATTTCTCCCCCTTTTCAGGGTGATCTAAAGAAGAAGGCACTTTATCTTCCACACTATCTCAGCTGAGAGCTGCACATTGAATGGGTACCTGATATACCTCTGTTGAAGGTATGAATATTTATTGAGAAAAATGAGGGTGATGTATGGGAAATACTGAACTGCAGCCTGAAGGACTTTGCAAAAATTGCTTAAAATGATTGGGTTAGCTCTTGGCCTCTTTGGAGCAGAGGGGCCAGAGGTTGAGTGATTCCTTTTATCTCCACACCTGCCTGAGGCCATGCGGAATAGGACTTCCAGGGAGGAAGGATTTCTCTTCTCTGCTTTGGGATCCTTTGGGAGAGACTTGCTGAGCAGTGGTTCCATGTCTAGGACAGGGTAGCTTCCTTTATTTTTCCAGTGCCTGAGACTGTGGCACTTCTTGACCCACGCAGGCAAGGCTGATGGTAAACACTCTCCCAGGGCTTGGGGATCCTGATGAAGAGCAATTCATGTTTGATCCCAGGAAGCACAGTCTGCATGGGAGGGACATTCCCAGGTCTTCGGTGGAAGATCTGCTGTCTACAGACCAGGATTTGAGTAGGCTCTGTCACTTACTATGATGTCTTGGTCACTTTCTTGTTGCTAAGACTCAATAGATACCCATGACCTAAGGAGGAGATATTTATCTTAGCTCATGTTTCCGTCTGTAGCTGACTGGCTTCTGGGCAGGGTGACATGGCAGTGGGGAACGGTAGGAGGAAAGCTGGCATGGAACAGAGAGAGTCAAGGGAGGCTCTCTGAAGAGACAGAGTCTTCCAGGTCACGGCCACAGTGACACCACTTCTCCCCAGTGGACTCCACCTCCTAACTGCAAGCCAGTTATAATGCCCTCCTCTAACTGCACGAGGCTTTGCTCACCATTTGAGATCTAAACCATAACAGATGTGTTCTTGGGCAGATTGCTAAAGCTCAATGCCTCACTTCTTTCCACATGTGTGATGTGGTTGTTACTAACAACAGAGAAGGAATAGATACACTGGACTGCATTAAAATGAAAACTTTTGTGTTTCAAAAGATGTGATTCAAAAAGTGAAAAGGTGACCCACAGAAGAGGGGAAAATATTTTAAATCGTATGGCAGACAATGGACTTGTATTTAGAATACATAAAGAACTCATATCCCATGAATAAAAAGACAACCTAATTTACAAACAGGCAAAGCATCTGAATAGTTAAAGAAGGCATCCAATAGCTGGTAAGTATGTGAAAAAGATGCACAATGCCGTTAGTCACTAGGGACATGCAAACCAAAACCACAGTGAGCCACTGCTTCACCCCAGTAGGATGACTGTAATGTGACAGAAGGATACAAAGTAGACAAACAGGACCCCACCATTGCTGATGAGGGTGCAAAGTGATGCAGCTACTTTGGGAATGATCTAAGTTTCTCAAAAGTTAATGGAGTTTACCATGTAAGCTAGCAAGATGCTTCACTTCTCTCTCTCCTCCTCCCTTTTCCCTCCTCTCTCCTCTTTCCTCTCTCACATATATATATATAAAATGATGACATGCAGCCATGCCAAACTGTGTACACAGATATTCATAGAAATATTTTTCAAAATAGGCAAAACATTGGCACAACCCAAATGCCCATCAATTTGGTGAATGAATAAACGAATTTGGTCTATTCACACAGTGAGGTATTATATGGCCGTATAAAGAATGAAGTACTTACACATACTGCAACATAGTTGAAGCTCGAAAACTTCATGCCTATTGAAAGAAGACCGTCCCAGAAGACTACACGGTGTATGATTCCACTTATATGCAGTGTCTAGGACAGGCAAATCCATGGAGATGTGAAGCATATTAGTGGTTGTCTAGAACTGACTGGGTGGATGGAAGGGTTGAGGGAGGTGGTAGGTAAAGGGGATGGAGTTCCTTCTGGGGGTGATAAAAGTGTTTGAAAATTAATGCTTGCCACAGGTTGTACAACTCTGTGACTATACTGAAAATCATTAATCTGTGCCCTTTAATGGGAGAATGGTATGGTATGTGAATTATGTTCGAGCAAAGCTGTTACCAAAGAAAAATGGGGTTATTAATAGGTTCTATCTCTCGGTTTCATTGAGAGGGACAATGAGATAAAGCACAGCATCTAGTACATAATGAGCTCTCAGTAAATGCTTGTTATTTTATTATTACCATCTCTGGACTGCTGGAGATCATTTGAGATAAGGGGCAAAGTAGCCGTAGCAGCTCATGATGTGACTGCGCCTCCTTTCTTGAGGTAGGCAAATCTAGGAAGTGTGGGAGGAGGGCAGCCCACCCGCGGAAGGAGTTTTTCAGGTCTGCCTGAGAGACTTGCCCGTGGAACAGCCAAGGGAAACTTTGGTTTTGACTTCATCACAAGGTTAATTAACGTCACAGATCTAGAAGTTCCTCTGGAAAAACTCAAAGGGGGCATTTCTGGTTCTAACCCAGCTTGTCAACTTGTCCTTGTTTCACTTTTCCCGGTCCCTCCTCTCAGCTCAGGCTGGGACTCAGCAAATTCTCCTCTTTGTTCTGGGATTGCTCAGTAAGAAGCTGAATGTTGTCTTTATTAATGGGGCCCCCTGAGCATTTTCAATTTAAATCTTTTCCTGTAGCCCTAGTCTCTCCTTTTTCTCTTTGTAGTGCAGATTACCTGCTTCCCAGGATCTTTTACATTATTTTGCTTCCAGGAGGCATAAGGAAGACACAGGGTTGAGCTGGTGTTGAGGTAGGAGGCTTCAGGGCAAAGGTGTTAGTTTTGGTGGCTTCAGATCTGTTACTCAATTTCAGTCCAGGACACAGCTCTTGGGGCTGTCCTTCCTGTCGTTCATGCTTCACTGCCCTCAGCATTTGTCCCTTCTACTTCATCTTTCATCCCTAAGCGGCAGGTTGTAGGAATAGTGCGAGGGAGTTAGTGAACTAGAGGGGTTGGGGGCAGTAGCATTAGATTGATACCTTTATTTTCGGTAGGAAGATCTGGTTCCTAGCAACAGGTTAGGGTTCTGTTTTCATGTTAGGCTCCCACACTTGCATACAAGGGGTAGGCGGAGAAACAGAGACAGAGATAGACTGAGAGCAGCGGTACTGCAGCTGCTTGAACAATGTGAAAACTTAAGCAATGTGAAAGAGAATGAGCGTGAAGAATCACAGGCATCAGGACTCCTGAATACAGAATGCACCAAAACATGTATTTACTTACCCCTCAACAGCCTGCCATCTCGATCCCGCCCACGCCCGCCCAGCCCCAGAGACCTCTCGAGACAGCGAGACCCACGCCAGCAGCCTACTCGATCCCGCCCATGCCGTCCAGCCGGAGACCGGCCTGAGACAGAGGCTGACTCCAGCGGCCTCCTGGATCCCACCCCAAGCTCTCCCAGAGAGTGGGAATTTGCACGACTCACCAGGCTTCCCAGATCAGTGAGAGTGTGGTGAGTCTGAGGGAGAGCCTTTGGCTTCTTCCCACGCACGCTACCCGGGTCCTGCCCCCAAGCCCTCCAAGCCAGTGACTGGCCTGAAACCTCAGGACCCACTCACCAACACCTCCCCGGATCCCCTGCCCTAAAGCCCCCTGAACGAGTGGGAATTTCCCCGATTCTCTGGGCATCAAAGTTCAGTGAGTGTAGAACTCCAGGCCCACCGTGCCCGAGAGACATTTCCCAGAGATTTCCTGCCTCCCCATCTCCCGTGGCCCGGTGAGAGCTCCAGGCACAATGTGCCAGAGAAACATCTCCAGGTGAATACTGGTCCCACCCCACAGCCCCAGACCCAGTGCAGGTTGGCCTGGAGTGAGAACTCCAAGCCTGCCACGCCGGAGGGACATTTCTCAGCAATCCTCGATCCCACACCATGGACCGAAACCCAGCACAGCCTGGCCTGTGAGTGAGGGCTCCAGGCCCGCTGCACCAGAGAGATCTTTCCCAGCCTTCTCGGGTTACGGCCTGTAGACCCGGACCCAGCACAGGCTGGCCAACCTAGTACAGCCTACTCAGTGAATAAGATCATCCACTATCCTTTTGTGAGCCCAGAAGACCCACCAAAGCCCAGGCCCACCCACCTGAGGAACGACCTGCCTGACAGAGGAGGGTTGACCCCGGGAACCAACAGAGGGGAACCAAGGAGCTGCAGCAAAAAAGGAACTGAACACAGCAGCTAGATCCAGGATAGGCATACCTGGAAAATCTCAAACTTAATAGACTGGCACCCAAATCTCATAACAAGCTAAGGTTATAGCTGCACCAAAGCTCTACACCAAAGATCAAAGGTCAGTGCTATATAAAATAACAAAGAGAAGGGGAAAAATGCAATCCCAAACCTCGAGTCCACCAGGAAGGGCAGAGGACACTAGCTCAGCTGCAATGAATGAATTAACAGATACAGCAGCAAAGGAACAACAGCAGAAAGCTATAGAGGAAATAAAATGAGAAGTAATTCCCCAAATTAAAAAAGAAATATCTGAATACATAGTGTCTGAAATAAAGAATGAATTCCAGAAACATTGGGTGGAAAAACTATGCTCACCCAGAACAAGTGCAGAGAGCACTATTCCAACTGATATATATGAATTAACAGCATCTGAAGCAAAGAAGCAACAGCAGAAAGATCATGAGGAACTCAAAGCAGAAATAAGTTCTGAAATAAAAAAAAAGAACTTTTTGAAGTCATAGCATCTGAAATACAGAAACAAGTCCAGAAATATACAGAGGAAACCCAACTTGGAAGAAACACTGGAGAAAAAGAATTAATAACTACCTCTAAAGAAGACATGGATAAAAAAAATTGAGGAGATCAGAAATATGATGGATTCCTTGAATGAGCAATACAGAAAAGAAATAGAACACATGAAACACAGTCAAAGAGATATAGAAGAACTAAATATATCAATCATGAGTCTACAAAACCATTTGAGTGAAAGTGAAGACAGAGTTTCAGATCTTGAAGATGCCAGAGCAGCTAGTGA